>PVIR01025947.1:0-24396 GCA_004026965.1 Petromus typicus | reverse complement strand
TAGGTTTTTTGAGACAGGGTCTCGCTTTTGTGGTTCAGGCTGGCCCCGAGCTCAGCCTCAAACTCACATCACAATCCTCCTGCCTCTGCCTCCCGAGTGCTGGGATGACAGGCATGAGCCACCACGCCCGGCACTGTGGTATGTGGTACTGGTTGCTGCTGGGTTGAGTCTCCACACCCAGTATTGTTATGTGGTTACCGGGGAATCGAACCCGGGCCCTTGCGCTTGCAAGACAGGCGCCGGAACCACTGAGCTAACTCCCCGGCCTCCTTTTGCCTTTTGTACTTTAAAAATCTGTTTAAGTAGAACAGTTGTGTCTTTCGTCTTGCCCTCCTTTTATTTGTCCAATTTCTTGCAGATATCACGATGTTTTTAAAGAGAATGGGGAAAATTTCAAACATATTTGTCAAATATTTTTCTTGTGTTTATCTCTCTCAGGAACCAGTTACACATATATCAGAGTGCTGGTATTTTCCCACGCATCTCAAATGCTCTATTCTTCCATGTTACTGTCTTTGTAGCTCACTTTGGGTATACTCAGTGACCTGTCCATGTAATTGCTGCTCTTTTACTCTTTTTCTTTTCTAACAATTCCAAGTTATGAGCCTCTTCTGTTCTGAACATAGTTTCACATTACAATCAGGAGTTAGTTGTTTCTACTCCTCTAGTGCATCGTAATTATACACACTTTAATTATGCATATTTTTAAGGAAAATAATGACTGAAAAGTTTCTCTTTAGAAAAAAAGATACTTCAATTCTCTCAGAATGTTAGAATTAGGGGCTAAATAGGTTCTACTTTTTTAAAAATTGAAATCTTTATTGGTACATTACATATACACATCATGATTGCACTCAGCAATGAGAATTTGTACCAGTATATGACACAACTTAATCCTTATTTTTTCCCATAGCCCTACCCACCCTACCACCCTGGCCCCCTATATACATAAGCTTTGTTTCCTTTCTTTTTTGTTATAATCTCATTATTTTTCTCCCTTCACCCCATTTCACTTTGAGTATTTTCTATTTCACAATACAGAATATACATTCTAGAACTCATTTACATCTTCATTTTCTCATACCAGAGAAAAGATACAATATTTACACATCTGTGAAAATAGGTTCTATTTTTGAGATGGGTCTGGAGCTAGTAGCAATCTTAACTCAGTGCACTACTGTTCAGATAGTTCTGGTTTGCGGATTAGGCTTTTTGCATTATCAGCTAAAGTACTTCTAGGCAATTTCTGTGTTTGATAGACATGCTCCTAGCTTTCCAAATTGTAACCAGTTCTTATTTCTAGGTCTTCTGGAGGATTAAGAAGTTTTTCTTAAACTTTAGCCAGGCTCCTGCCTTCAAAGTGTAGAGATAAATTTTTCTAGTCTTTCATCTTCCCCTTTTGGAGGGTAGTTGCTTTGCTGTACAAGAAAGCCTATAATACCTCATGAATTTGTCTTAGCTTGAGACTAAGAATATGCAGGCTCTGTTTTTCACATGCTGCTATGCAGCAGTCAGGTCCTATAATAAGTTGGCAGATTTCTTTGAGTATGTAATTATATAGCCAAAAAGCCAACATATAGCCAACAGAACATAAAGGAAATCTTTTTTTTAAAATCTTTATTGGTACATTACATATACGCATCATGATTGCACTCCATAATGGGGATTTGTACCAGTATAAGACAGAGTTTAATTCTCATTTTTTCCTATAGCCCTGCCCACCCTACTGCCCGCCCCCCATATACATAAAGTTTTTTTCCTTACTTTTTTGTTATAATCTCTATTTTAGCAAGGTCTGTGTTGTAGTACAGAGGTGCTTGTATAAAAGAGATAAAACACCAGGAATGCTTTTCAGAGAATATTGCTTGTATAGCAACTTGCAATTGAGGGTAAGGACTAAAGCCAGAAAATCTTTTGGAATTTTGCTGTGAATGCTGTATATGCAAATTAGGAGCCCAGATTCCTCCCTTACTGATCTTACAGATGTCCTTTCAGTTGTCAAGAATACAACAGTATCAACTAAAGTGGGGGGAGTGAGAAGGGACCTTGTGTTGCCCAGCTGTACTCGTGTTGGTGTGCCCATTGGGTTTTGATAGCCAGGGAGTCCCCCTCTATTGGCATACAACGTGGAGCAAAGAGGAGCCACAGGGGGGCACCCTGGCCACAGGCTGAGTCACACACCTTCATAGCCAGCATAGGGACAAATGAGAGAGAGGTAAGTATTTTTAAGGTTTTTTTTTTTTTTTTTATGTCTCAAAATCAGCCCATGCACATCCACTAAAAGTACATGAAAGTTTTTGTTCATTTATTCTAATTGATCTCTGTGGGTGTATCTTTTTGGACAGTTTAGAACAATTAGTAGTTTGTAGCAAACAAAATTTTCCATCCCCTATGTAGCTTGTAACTTGCTGAGTTAAATTTACTCTTGGCAATCTAAGCAAATGACAGGGTTAAACAAAAAGAAAGACAATAACCAAATAAAGAAAGTGTTATTTTGCAGTTTATCCAGATAATATCATTGTTGGAGTGAGAACTGCGGTCACTCATGGTTTTCTTCACATTCACAAGAATGATAACTTTAAAAAGTAAGATTAGAAAAAGTTGAGCAAGACTCCTACATACCAGGAGTTCTGGTCAATCTCTACTTGTGCTTTTTTTCCTGCGTGAATTGATAGCACAAAGTAATACATATCTTTTCTCTAAGAAGCAATACATTCTCATTCTTTTGAAATAGCCTCCCTCCACCCCCCAGTGTTGTGTTGAAGGTAAAATTTTACTACAGACACATTTTATTTCCAGGATTTGGAAATTAGATTGGTATTGGAGTTAATTTTTGTATGGACAAAAGTTGAATAGATTGTCTTAGTTCAGCCTTGAACCTCAGTCCTACCCTTCTTTTATATCTGATACTTCAAGAGTTATATAACAAAATATAATGTCATCCTTCACATATTGGTATCATTCTTATACATTTGGACAACTGCTTTCTCAAGTATGGTTTGATTATAATAAAACATGAAATCTATTTCTGCCTTCTAAATATTTTTTGTACATTCTCAGGTATCTTGCACTACAAGATAAAAGGATATTTCCTAAATTACCAAAAGGTTAAAAGTGAATCTTAAATAATCTGATCCCTGCACAGTTTCTTCATTCACTAACCTTAACACCATCGTATTTCATTACTCTCTATTTTATTTAATATTTCTGAATTTTATTCCTGAAGACTGGAGCAACATTCAACCTACAGAATATTTAGTTGTTGGAGTGAGGACACAATGGCTCAGCTGACAGCTACTCCTGTGAATGCACTTGTTGACGAGCCCGTGCATATCCGTGTTACAGGCCTGAGTCCTTTCCAGCTGGTGTCTCTTCAGGCATCACTGAAAGATGAAAAGGGAAATCTGTTTCATTCTAAGGCCTTCTATAAGGCCAGTGAGGATGGGGAGGTAGACTTGGAGCATGATGCTTCGCTCGGAGGTGACTATGTGGGAGTCCACCCGATGGGGCTCTTCTGGTCTTTGAAACCTGAAAAGCTGTTAACAAGACTGCTCAAAAGAGATGTGATGAACAGCCCATTCCAAGTTCAGCTAAAAGTTTGTGAGCCACTTCCTCCAGTAAAGCTTGAATTTACCAGGGCTCCACTAGCCAGCCTGATACTGGAAAGGTGGTACGTGGCACCTGGTGTCACACGGATCCAGGTGAAGAAAGGCCGCCTCAGGGGAGCCCTCTTTATCCCTCCTGGTGAGTAGAATGACTCTGTTTATTGTTATCCTGTGCTTTCTTCTTTGAAATAACTCGTTGCTCTAGAAATTTATCTTGAATGTGTCTAATACAAATTGCTCCACTTTCCTTCTTGGAGTAAACGTTCATTTTGCATTAGAACAAGTACATGGTAGTGTTTCTCTCTAAATCAGTTTTACTTCAACTATTCTGGAGTGTGCCTAAGCCTATGACTGCATCTAATCAATCAGCAATGGAGTCTCTACATCATCGGACTTCAAAATTTTGAACTGGTGTTAAATTCATTTCCATTAACCCTGGCTAATTTAGGATTCCTCTCTTGATATCTGAGATATTTTTAGGAGCTCCCTTATGAGTGGTAGTTTAAGCATATGGTGGAGTACTGTATCATAGTAGTTTGAAACAAATATAGGAGATGTGTAAACTTTTATCTTCTTTAGTTAGAAAAATATTGCCTATTTATAGAAAATGCCAGGTATCAGATAATACTGCATGCTTCTTAATGTTCATAAAATTTACCAGAACATTTGTGGTTTTCCATATACCAGGAAGTGGTGTGCAAAATCTGTTGGGCAAGTTTGTTTTGGGATAAAGTGAACTAATAATAAATTAATAGAAGACTTCAGGAAGGCTCAGAGTTCAGATATAAGATAAGTGGATAGATAAGTGCTTAGCTCTAAGATAGAGTCTTTAGATAAGTGCTTATATCTAAGACAGAGTTGTTACCTTATCTGAATGTGTTGTCTTGTTCCTTTATTTTATGGTAGAACTGCATTTGTTGAGGATCCTTGAAATGTTATGGACATGTTTAGCAAAAATTGTCATGAATGCAAAACAATAACACTTTCATTTTCCAAATTCACCATGACTCATACACTTGTTTTGATACATTTGAATATTTAATACCCAGGAATTAGCATCATTGCACATTTCATTTTGCACAGGGACCAGGAAATGAGTAGAATAAATACAAATATCTTTTATGATAAATATGTACTCTGTTGCCAGGGTTTCTCTTTGGGGTAATATTTTGCTAAGAGTATACAGTGTGAGCCCTTGAAGACAATGCACATGCAGAGTCTCTGCTTTAAGCCTTTATTCTGGGTTGCAAACTAGAATTGACTGTTGGAGACCATAAAGTGATCGAGTTGGATCTCAAAATATTTCTCAATTCTAAAATACATTTGGATAAGAGAATCATACTCTTAAGTGTGCTCCATTTTCTGTCAACCAGATAATGTAAAAATATCCTTACTCATTTATACTAATAACGATATACTAGCTATCACTTTATTTTTTCTTTCCTCAAGGTTAGTATAGAAGTTAAATATTTTCTATTACTCATTTAAAACAAACCTCACTTTTAAACATAAGTGATACTCTGGTTTCTCTTCAAACTGTACAAATCTTTCGCCTTTTAAACATGAGTGATACCAATATTCTTTAGATAAATCATGTATAAAACAATAGATTTCTTCAATTAATGCCTGGTAGCTTTCTTCTACTGTATGGGCTCTGTTTTATCTTAAAAATAAGCTACTGGCACAGAAACTGAACATAGTATGACACTCCGGTTTCAAGAAATAAAAAGCACTGTTCCATAAAAGTTCATCACTTATGTTTCCCTTACATGACAAAATTTATCATTATATTGTCAGCTGACTGTAATAGAGTAGAATTAAGGCAGAATTTCAGCCAACATAATCACTTAAAGACAATTTGCTTTACTGTTTATCTCAGGAACCCAGTTAAGTCAATGGACTTCTCTCTTGTGTTTGTCAGATAGGTATTACTACAACAAATGTCTAAGCTAATCAACTTATAAAGGAAAACATTTGCTTTCTCTCATGATTTTAAAGGTTTCAGTACATGATCAGTTGACCCTTTCACATGGCCAAAGCAGGGGATGTTGAGAGCAAAACTGTAGTTCAGGCTGGTCCTGAACTTAGCCTTGAACTCAACAGTCCTCCTGCTTCTGCCACCTGAGTGCTGAGATTACAAGCATGAGTCACCATGTCCAGCACTGTGGTATGTGGTTCTGATTGCTGGTGGGTGTTAGTCTCCATGCCCAGCATTGTGGTATGTGGTTACTGGGGATCAAACTTGGGTCCTTGCACTTGAAGGCAAGTGCTGGAACCACTGAGCTAAATCCCTGGCCCAAGAAGAGGAATTTTTAATACATATGCTTTTGGGAAACATTTTAAGTCAAACTATAGCAGTAAAATGCACATATATAAAAATACATATGTGTATATTTTATATAATACATATGTGTATACTATATAACACATGTGTACATTATATAACACATGTGTATATTATATACAATATACATATGTATATTATATAACACCCGTGTGTGTATTATATAACACACATGTATATTATATAACACACATGTATATATTATATACAATACACATGTGTATATTATATATAAAATACATATATATATATATATATATATATATATATATGTTGTTCCATATAATTTTTGGACCTTCCTAAGTTTTGAATTCCACTGTGTATCTCTTGTTTAAGACCCTCTAGTCCAAATTTTAGATCCTTCTTTAGAATATAGAAACTAACCTCATAAATCGTTGCTACAGAGTTTGACCTATCATTGATTATGTTTTCTATTAAAACTTCCAGATATTGTGTTCTGTTACATATGACATATTAGTTATATCTTATTTTGCCCCAGATATAGGGCTGAAAATTTGAGACTCTATTTGAAAATTTATACATGAAATGCAAATTTGTGATGCATTGTTTGTATTGTTGTCATTTTTTTTTTCTTTTCCTCACTATCATTTCATACACCATTCCATTTTGCATTGTTCTTTTTTCAGGAGAGGGCCAGTTCCCAGGAGTGATTGATTTATTTGGCAATACTGGAGGACTCATTGAATTCAGGGCCAGTCTGCTAGCCAGCCACGGCTTTGTCTCCTTGGCTTTGGCTTATTTTGGTTACGATGACCTTCCTGTCATGCTGGAGAAAGTAGATCTGGAATATTTTGAGGAAGCTGTTAACTTCCTCTTGGAACATCCTAAGGTAATGTTAGTGTTTAAACTGTCTTTGTGCCTACTTTTTAAATGATCATAATTCTTGGTAACTTCTTTTAACTTTTAGTGTAGTGAAAATTCTACTGCATGCCTGCATTATTCATATGGACTTACATCTCATACTGTATCTTTTGTTCAGAAAAAACAAAATGCATAAGTTGGCTGGATTCCTCTTGATATCAAAGTATGTAAGTTCTGAATTCACATAACAAAGAGATATATTTCTGCTTCATCTCCAAGGGATTTAGGGCAAGTTACTGAATTGGATTCATCCTCAGAGTTTTTCACACCATAAGTTAATTATATTATATTATATTATATTATATTATGTATATTATGCTACTATTTATTAAGGTCTTAGTGAGTTTTGAAGAGAATTATATTTTAAATGTGTTTATTTAGTAACTGACAATACTCATCACTCAATAAAAGTAAGCTGTATTCATTGCCTTCTTCATTGGTGGCTTTGTCTGCATGTATTCTTACTTCATAGAATTCATAATATTGGAATAGGCTTGACTTAGTTATTACTTTTTCTCTCCTGTCTTTCCATCTGGCAGAGAGTTCCTTGATATCATTAAATTGTGACTTTCCTCTCTGTTTCTCAGTTTTTAAGACAAGGTAGATCATCTAAATAAATATATTGATGAGTGACACTAAAAGAGGAAGCTATGCTAGGCATCATTTTGAAATCTCTATTTGAAAGCAAAGAAGGTGTAAATCCTTCTGTCCAAGTTTATGGTCCATCCCTCTTTCACCTTTGTTCCACCTGAATTTTTAGAGAGAATTAGTACAGCAAAGTTTATTCATTTATTATCGTCTGACTAATGTTACTCACAATAATACACATATATTACTTATTTTACCACGTTTCTTCAGAGCATTTAAAACTTCAAAAACCAATCACCATACTTAATCTATATTATTTAGTTAGCAAATGTTGATAAGTTTTCAAGAATATGTCCTTTCAATACATAATTTATATTCTAGAACTCTAGACATGAGATTTAAGAGTACAGGAGTAGGATTTTTTTTCACTTTCTTCAGAAATTAAAGTTCTCCAAGTGTCTTAAATTACAGGCTTTTATTTTTATTATTTTTAAAAATTTATTTATTTTTATTATTTATTTATTTTGAGACAGGGTCTCACTTTGTGGTTCAGGCTGGCCCTGAGCTCAGCCTCAAACTCACATCACAGCAATCCTTCTGCCTCTGCCTCCCGAGTGCTGGGATTACTGTGAGCCATCACACCCGGCACTGTGGTATGTGGTACTGGTTGCTGCTGGGCGTGAGTCTCCACACCCAGTATTGTATGTGGTTAATCAGGGAATGAACTCGGGCCCTTGTGCTTGCAAGGCAGGTGCAGGAACCACTGAGCTACATCCCTGGTCCTTACGGGCTTTTATTTTGACTGACAAACAATAACATTTTCTTTCCCTTATTTTCAGGTCTCTGGCCCAGGTCTTGGAATCATCTCTATCTGTAAAGGAGCAGAGATTGGAATGTCTCTGGCTAGTCATTTAAAAAAAATCACAGCCACAGTGCTTATTAATGGGCCTAACTTTATTTTCGGAGTTCCCCAAGTGTACCATGGTCAGATCAGTAATCCTATACCCTTCTCTGTAGAGAATATTTCTTACAATGCATTGGGCTTAGTGGAGTTTTATAAGACTTTTAAGGAAACTGGAGTTGAGGATGAACAGAGTTTTCTTCCCATTGAAAAAGCCCAGGGACATTTCCTCTTCATTGTTGGAGAAGACGATAAGAATCTTAACAGCAAAGTCCATGCTGCACAAGCCACTGAACGGCTGAGGAGACATGGAAAGAACAACTGGTCTCTGCTCTCTTACCCTGGGGCTGGCCACCTGATAGAACCTCCTTATTCCCCACTGTGCCTTGCTTCTAGGGTCAGTTTGGTGTTGCCAGCCCTTCACTGGGGAGGAGAAGTTATCCCACATGCAGCAGCACAGGAACATGCTTGGAAGGAGATCCAGAAATTTCTAACAAAGCACCTCATTCCAGGGATGACCAGTCCACTGTGAAGGACTGTGTATAGATGGGAAGTAGAGGAGTAAATTTGTGTGCTGAGCCTGCTACTGCTTTTCTTGGAAAAATGATTACTCTGTTTTTATGAAAAGGAAATTATTACAAGAAAACAAGATGAATGAAAGCCCTAATGTCTTGATTTTTGAAAAGGAACAATAGTTTCCATTTAATGAATATGCACCAAGAGTACTACAACAAAGAGACAAACACAGTTATACTTGCTCTGAAATATTCGGCATCAGAGCAATCCTCAAATAGCAATTACAAGGGAAAACTTACTAACAATGAATCACAGAATTGCAAGCTGATTTTTGTTAGTTTCCTAAATTTTAGATAAAATAAATGTAGATTTCTCATGTTTGAAATATGCTCATAGTCATGCTTGATTTATTGGTTTTGGAAAGCAAATGCTGGGTAAAAGATGTATGATTTTAAGATAATATAAAAAGCTCACGTGGTTGTAGAGTCAGGAATCATCCTTTAAGCCATGATTCAAGAAAAGCTAATAAAATAATTATTTCTAAATATATGAAAGACTTTGATATTCTGAACTTTAAGGGAAGAGAAATATGATCTTCATAGAATTGAACTTGGGAACATGGTGGTGATGATATGGACTATAACTCTAGATTAGAAACTTGCAATTATTTCTAAAAAGTACCAGAGAGTAAACATTTCATGTATCTAGACCCTATAGTCATTGCCGCAAATCCTCAACTCTACCGCACATAAGTGCAAAGGCTGCTATAAATATGATATATTTTTTGGTAGCGCCTGTTTCATTATATACTTTTATAGACAGTGAAGTTTTCATTTCCTATCATTTGACATGTCAAACTATAGCAACTTTGTTTTTTAAAACTTTCTCCATGCATTTAAATATAAGAATTATTCTTAACCACAAAGCAGCACAAGAACAAAAGAAAAGAAACTGGCTATATGCTATACATACTCTCCTGGGCTTACTTCTGGGTCAAAGCTACCCAGATAATTGTGTGCGGGGATGGGATCGGAGGTGTTCTATGAAGGACAAATCCTAGGCCAGGATTCTGAGGAGCTAACTGGAATCATGGAACTGAAATGTGATTGGTGCATAATGAAGCTGGAAGTGAACAAGTAGAAATGTATTTTGGATCATCTTGTAGATATAATGGGAACCCAGTGAAGAACAGAATCATAGAAAAAAGTGCCTGTGTGATGCTCAAAATTATATTTTTTACCAGGCTCCCTTGTCCTATAGAAGACCTTTAACTTTAGGTAAGGACATGAGGAGATCTATGCATACATGGTAGAGAAGATTAATCAGAATTTCTTGAGCAGAATGAATGTCCCTTGTCATGCGTGATTTAAGTGAGATCTTCACAAGCAACATAGGTCACTCTCAGCAAACAACAGGATATTTCTAAGTAAACAAGAAGATAATCTCCTGGGCACCAAGAGTTTAGTGATTGTATAAGCATCTATGCTGACCAGCCTTGGACTTTATCATAAATATTTCTTATGATCATGACCTCCCTTTTCAGTACATACATAAACCTAATTCCTTTCTCAGCTAGCTAATAATCTCTGTCTCCGCCTCTCTGTCTCTGTCTGTCTGTCTGTCTCTCTCTCTCTCTCTCAGTGTTAAACAAACCCCACAGAGGCCTGAAATTTTCCCAGCTAGCTGTTGGTAGTTTTCTCTGCCAAAGTTAGCACATCCACACACATGGATGTAATAAACTCAGATCTTCCCAGCTCTGTCCCTGATTTTAGTCACTGGTTTTAGTCTCTGTTCATTGGAATAAGCTTTTCCTCTCCTCCTAAAAGCCTATCTCATTTAGCCCAGTGGTTCCAGTACCTGTCTTGCAAGCGCAAGGGCCTGGGTTCAATCCCCGGCAACCACATAATAATACTGGGCGTAGAGACTCACCCCAGCAGCAATCAGTACCACGTACCACAGTGCCAGGCATGGTGGCTCACGCCTGTCATCCCAGCACTCAGGAGGCAGAGGCAGGAGGATTGCTGAGATGTGAGCTGGAGGCTGAGCTCAGGGCCAGCCTGAACCACAAAGTGAGACCCTGTCTCAAAAAAATAAAAACAAAAATAAAAGCTTATCTCGAGTGGTTTCATGGGCACTGTTTATAACAGGCCTTCCATCAAAATTTGCTGATGACGATTGCCTACTGAAAGCAGGATGCCGTCACCTAACCAGAGCTCTTTTGCGGTAACACAGCTTTTTAAAACCACAGTCCCATCACTCCGCCTTCATTCTACCCCATAGAGTTTATGTCCACTGATTCTGAGTTTTGTGGAGTTTCATCAACTTTATGACAAAAGTGGAGCTGGTATTAGACAGGCTTTTCTCCCTATTTAAAAAGCCCAGGGAAATTTTGTCTTCACTAGGGAGGAAGGTAATACGAATTTCAATAGCAATGTCCATGTTGCACAAGCCACAGAACAGTTAGGGTGAAATGAGAACAACAGGGCTTGCAGTCGTGCCCTGGGCCAATCCATTCCTAGTCTCCAGCATGCCATGCCTCGAGAGTTTCTGTTGTTTGGACAAATGTTTATTGAGGAGGTGAGTATTACATAGGCAGATGCACATGATTATTCTGGAAAGGAAACCAGAAATTTCTGAGAAAGCATCTCATCCCAGTGCTGACTAATCAACTCCGAGAAAGTAGATATTCTTGGAAAACACCAGAGATGTAAATCTCTTCCCAACACCTTTCATGGTTTATATGGAGGAATGACTTTGATCTAGTAGTGTGGAATGGAAATTATAGAAGGAAAATTTTAGAAGGATTGAGAATGGCAATTGCTTCATTTTGAAAAGGAGAAAATGGCTTCCAGTTAACAAAATATCATCTGTGAGTCCCCTGTAAGAGAGAAATAAATGTAGAGGTCTACCTTTCCTAAAATATTTATTATCAGAAAGACTTTTGATCATAGCAATTATTGAAAAATAAAATACTAACAATGAACCACAATACATTTAGGTACTGATGTTACTGATTTCCTAAAGTTCAAGTTAAACACACTCAGGACTTTTTTTTATTTGCAAACACACTAATATCTCACAGTTGCTCCATTATTTCAGATAAACTATAGATGGTTGAATAATATATTATATTAAAACAGTATGTGACTTTATACTATTAATGGTTTTCCACAGGAACACAATCAATAGAAGAATATGTATAATAATGTGAGGGGATTTATTAGGTAGGTTTACAGCATCAGAAGTGGGAGAGTCCACAAGGGTGAGGTGTGGAATCAAAGACTTGAAAATCCATCATGGCCACATAGATCTCAGAAATCTACGGGATCTAGTAGCTGCTCAGTTCACTGAGATGGAAGCCAGAGAACAAGAGGGATCAAAAATGCATTGCCAGGGCTGGGGATTCAGCTCAGTGATTCTGGTACCTGCCTTGCAAGCTCAAGGGCCCGGGTTCAATCCCCAGTAACCACATACAACAATGCTGGCATGGAGACTCACGCCCTCCAGCAGTCAGCACCCCATACCACAGTGCCAGGCATGGTGGCTCACATCTGTAATCCCAGCACTGGGGAGGCAGAAGCAGGAGGATTTCTGTGAGTTCAAGGGTGATCTTACAGCCAGCCTGAACTACAAAAAGTGAGACCCTGTCTCAAAAAGAAAAGAAAAAGAATGCATTGCTAGCCCAAGCCAAAGACTGGGAAGATCTTCTAAGGCTTTGTGCCTGTTGTGAAAGACTGAAAAAACTGGAAATTGATTCTCAAAGGCAAAGGTAAAGACTAGAGCTCTTCCAAAATGGCAGTATTTTCTTCTTGCCTATTATTTCCAAGGATACAAGGCTATTGGTTGGTGCCAGTCATATCTGGTCCTTTTCCTTCAGTGTGCAGAGGGAAATATCAGTCATTCACATATGCGCACATGCGCGCACACACACACACACACACACACACACATACACACACACACACACACTGTGTTTCACTGATCTGCTAGATGTCTCTTAATTAAAATTGAATTATCATGATTAATTGTCATGATCCACCCATGGACTAACTAACCCTTGATATGTTTCTCTCATCCTCCTCACGATTGCATATTTTGTACTAAATCTGGAAATTTAATTCAGCCAAGCCAGACAATAGCCCAGTTTGCCCTTTCCTTGGAACTGAAGTACCACACTCAAAATCTCTGCTACTGCAGCCAGGAAGAACCACCTAGACCCCTTGCCATTTGTCAACATGCCAGCTGATAGCTACCCTAGCAAAGTCTCCACAGATAAGCCAATGTACATCCAAACAACAGGTACGCCACATGCCAAGGGTTTTCCTTTCAGATCCCCATGAAAGACAACAAAGAATATTTCTTCTGGTTCAAAACCTTCTGTAGAGAGATGGACCTTCTATAGGTGAGATGGACTGGAAACAGGCTCCCATATATGGAGATCACTATGCTGGGCCCATCTTCTGGGTCTTTCTTGGTCTCTGAAGCCTGAGAAGGTTTTCCAGAGGCTGCTCAAACACATGTGATCAATCAGCCCTGTGGAATATTTGTGCTGTTTTAAGCCACTAAATTTTGGGGAATTTGTTACAGCAACTGTAAGAAATTAATCCAGTCAATACTATGTATCTTTAACATCTTTCTTATATTCATGTTTCCTGTTCTTGCTATCAAATATTGTAAAATATCCAATTCAATCAAGGCTTCAGAATAATCTCTTTTTTTAGAGATAACCCTTAACATTCTCATTCTTATTTGTTGGCCATGATGTTACAGATTATTCCTCCTAGGAGTATTTGTATCACCAAAAAGACCATTCTGTACCTATATGACTATTTGCTTCTAGGGCTCTGGGGTGTAGCAGATGCATATCTGGGAAGGATGAATGTGAAGAGATATTTAGCTACCTTCAGATGAGGCTAATCTTTGATGATAGAGAAAACATTATCAGTAGAAATAAAACCATGTATAGGGATGGAATTAAGTTTGTTCAGCCTGCAAAGACCCCTGCTCTACTTCATCCTCTTTTTACCTCCTTCTCTTTGTTGCAGAGGAAAGCCTTTCCCCATGAGTCTTCAACTTGTTTGTGGGATTGGACTGCATAGGCCAGCTTTTTGGCTGTGCTTGCACTGGCCTGTTTTGCCCATGAAGGTTTGCCTGAAAAAGTGTCGGAAGTGGACTTGTAATGTCTTGAGAAACCTGTCAACATGCTACTCATTCATCCCAAGATATTTAAAGTATTTTTTGTTTTATCTTCCAACATTGACATCTGTGACTAACTAATTCTTGCAGAGCTGGGCATATCACAGCTTACACTTTTATAAGAACGTTAGAAATTAGTATATGTAGGCACACAAATGTTCAAAACAGTGGATGAATTTTAATTCTTTTCAGGGGAAGAAGCTAAGACTCTATACATTAGAAGTGCTGGTAACTTGTTCCTGAATGGCTGTCTGCACAGTATTTTATCACTGTGGCTCTCAAATGGTAATTCACAGGCTTTCAAACTTCAGTGTTTATCTCAGCATGATGTTGTTCCCAAAGGAGTCCTGAGACTACGAACCACAGTGCAGCTCAATACTTCAGCTGAAGTATAAGATCAGAGTTGGATCATTTGAAGGATTGACCTGGCTATGTCATCTGATTATCTGAATTAGCTCTTTAGCAAGTTTCAGAGATAGAGACAGAGCCATGCCTATAATAAATGTCCTGTGTGAGGGGCCATCCTCGTGAAAGAACTATGAAAGGGGAGTGTCATTTTAGGGACATTTGTTTCATATTATCCTAGGGAGGATGTGTTCTATAGTCCAGTGTTTCAGCCTTGTCTAAGAGCAGTTAATTACAGAATGTACCTTCTTTTTGAATTGATCCTTGAACATTAACAAGATCTCTAAAGGATTCTGATGCACATTAAAGTTTGTGAAAGACTGAAATATGGTAACCTAGGTTTTGAAGAAATCAAATATCATTGGATTATGATTTCATTCTCTTGAAGATGTTTCAAAGTATTGATCATTTTATTAATGATAAAAAAAAGAAAAAATGACCTCACATGGATGGTCTCAGAGTTGACATGTTAATAAATTAAACCATATTCACTTATAACATTGCAAATCAAAAAGTTCAAATATTGGCTATTTCTTATAGTTAGATCTAATAATGATGTCATATATCAGCTAACATTCGTTGATTATTGCATAATTCTGGGTGTACAACCTGGATGGAATATAAGAGGAAAGGAAAGAAGGAAGGCTCACTGCCTTACTGTCTCCTGTTTGCTCTGCTGTAAATTGTTCCCCTTTTGCCATGCCACCCTGCCTTGGAGCCAGCTGAGCGTGTTTTGAAACCTCTACTAACAGCCAAAATAAACGTTTCCTCCTTTAACTTGTGGGCATTGAGTATTGTTCTTGCGTTTCTCAGAAACTCAGACCAGTAAGATGAGCGCAGAATCATAATGCAGATTCTAGGAAGCGTTTCAAGGAACACTTCCGCTTTATTGCAAGATGCACACACGCATAGTCAACAGCAGAGGGCGTACACGAAGGAGTTAGGTCTGTCCCAGATTGATTGAGGCATCTAGTGATTGGTGGCGGTAGACTGACTGAAGAGGCAGTTCCGGTTTGGCCGAGGGTCGGGTTGATAAAGCCAGCTGTGCTGAACTCCAGCCCAGGCAAGCCTGGCTTTCCTCTTCAGAGTATTTTATCACAGCAATGAGAAAAATAATGAAGACACATTTTGGTGCTGTGACACTACTTGACCAAGTAGTTCAAGAAGCTTTTGGAACTGGTTTGTAGGAAGAGTTTGGAAAGGTTTGAAGATTCTGGCTGAAGAAACACTCGTGGAATGTTGTAAAATGAACTTGACGGTATAGTGTGTCCGAGTTTAGAAGATCAGAATGCTGATAGAAATGCAATCAGTACAGCCGAAACAGGCAGCTTCAGTTAGGAGGAAGGACTGCATTGGCTGGTGCTCTACAGACCATGTAAGTTATTCTTTGGTAAAAAAATTTTTCTGTATTTCACTTGTGTTTGGAGACTGTCCAAGACTGAGATCGGGTTCGGGATGGGGCAAATAATTTTGTGGAAGAGATTTCAGGGCAGCCTAATGTTGAGGTGGTGACGTGATTATTGATAGGGGATTTTAGCCAGGTTTATGTTGTGAATCAGAAGCAAACAACCCAGCAGAATGATCTTCAAAGTTTTGGATTCAGCTAGGAAGGAAAATCCAATAATGCTATAGAGTAAAGATGGAGCAGAGGAGAACTTGTCTGCTCAAATGACTAATATTAAAAAAGTCAAGGGCCAGGGATTTAGCTCAGTGGTTCCAGTGCCTGTATTGCAAGAGCAAGGGCCCAGGTTCAATCCCCCGGTGACCACATACCACACTGGGCATGGTGGTTCACGCCTGTAATCCCAGTACTCGGGAGGCAGAGGCAGGAGGATTGCTGTGATGTGAGTTTGAGGCTGAGTTTAGGGCCAGCCTGAACTACAAAGCGAGACCCTGTCTAAAAAAAAAAAAGGCCAAATACTTTGGAACTAAACAATAAAAGATTGCCTGAACGCAGCACAAAAACCAGCAGGCCTGCATGTTTTGCAGCCTCAAAATTGCAAAGGTAGGGGATGGGGATTTAGCTCAGTGGTTCCAGCACCTGTCTTGCAAGCTCAAGGGCCCAGGTATGAACCTCGGTAACCACATACAATAGTGGGTGTAGAGACTCACCCAGCAGCAATCAGTATCACATACCACAGTGCTGGGCGTGGTGGCTCACACCTGTAATCCCAGCACTCGGGAGACAGAGGCAGGGGAATTGTTGTGATGTGAGTTTGAGGTTGAGCTCAGAGCCATCCTGAACTACAAAGCGAGAACCTGTCTCAAAAAAAACAATTGCAAAGGTAAAGATTTTCTTTGAGAAAAGAGGACCAAGGTCCAAATGAGAGTGGCCAACAAAATTTTGAGTTCATAATACTCAGAAATCTAGGCACTTACTTCTACAGCCAAGAGAGAAGGAAGTCTCGCTCCTGCTCCTGCTCCTGCTCCTGCTCTTGCTCCTGCACCTGCTCCTGCTGAAGGCAGATCTTAGCATCATTGGTGTGATATTGGAAACACAGAAAACAAGAGTTCTGGGGTTAGGAAGGCTTGCACTCCAATTTCCAAAGAAGGTTTGGAAAGCCAGGCAGTGTGCCCCTGGGATGGGAGTGTGTGAAGCTGTCAATGTGAAACAGAAGGTGCAGTCTCTAGTCTTTTCCCCTGAAAGTTGAAGAAATCGGGAAGGTGCATGAGGAAAACTGCATGGAGCGAACAAAGCAGCCTCAAGAGAAAAGCCACAAAAGCTGCAATACATGACTTGCAACTCAAGATTTTACTGTATCACACAAAAATCAGCACTTTTACTTTGTTAATATCAGGAGACTCAATATGAATGTATACCATGATCACTCATTAATCTCTATAATTTTTCTCCAATATAGTCTGCTATTTTATCAATTGTCTTAGTGTAATGCTACCAAAAGAGGAACACCTATCACCTTCTCAATTGCAACCTGTCCTTAAAGTTCAAGACAATGTTCGTAGCAGTAAGCAAGACCAACAGTCAAGGTTTTCTTAGCTTCAGCAATACTCTCACTGTAGACACAATTGATGAGGTGGTGCTCTTCCATAGTTGTTTTGTTCTTTGGGTTCATGTTTTCAAAAAAACAATCTCTAAAGGCTGATACTTTGATGCAGGGTGCTTGATCCCCATGTGGCAAAGCAGTTTTTTTTTCCTTTTTGGTAGTATTGGGGATTGAACTCGGGTACTTGTGCTTGTAAGCTAGGTGAGGTGCCACTGGGCTAAATCCCCTGCCCATAGCAAAGCAGTTTTGAAGGTTTCACAGCTTTTATTTGCCACATATTGTTCAAAGCTGGCTTTGAAAATGTCAATCACCTATTGGAGTAAACCATCATTTAAGTAGAACTTGGTATTTTCTATTTGTTGGCAGTTTTAGTCTTTTGCCGTGTCCTCATTGGTCTTTTCCCCTTTCAACAAAGCTCTCCAGTGATGTTTGTTTTTCACTTATTTTACCATTACTTAGCTTGTGGGCTTAGAAAAATGTGGCTAAGATAAGTGGGCAGTATGGGAAAGAGGTACAGATGGAAATAGTAAATAAAATAATGGGCAGAATATGTGTGGGCTACGTAAATATTGGATTCTACCTGAAATCCAATGCAGATACAGCTGTAGCATTGAAATACACCAACTCATTTACCACTATAAAGTCTGCCACCACTGATAGAGTTGCAACATGAGTCTCTTGTGGTGATGGTATAGTCAAACCTCTGCTAATGTCAATCTGTGTTTGCATTTGCTCCCCAGCATCACAATCTCAGATCATCAGGCATCAGACTCATTAGATGAGAAGCACATAATCTAGACCAGGCAATCCCCAACCTTTACCAATAACAGTCTTTGATCTGTGAGGAACCAGGTTGCATAGCTTGAAGGAAGAAACAGGCAGACCAGCCAAGTTTGTCTGTATTTTCAGTCATTTCAAATTGCTGGCCTTACTGCCTGAATTTCACCTCCTGTCAGATCAGTAGCACATTAGTTTCTCATAGAAGTATGAACCTACCATCAGCTGCACATAGGAGACACCCAGGCTGCAGTATCCTTTGAATAACCCTGAACACTTCCCTCCCTGATACCAATGCATAAAAAAATTGTCTTCCATAAAATCACTCCCAGGTGCCAAAAAGGTTAGGGACTGTTGATTTATAGCCCTTAATAATAGTTCAAGTAAGTGAAAATGTAATACTGCCCTAGTTTGACAGGTGGAGCTCAGATTGTAACAAAAACCAGGACAACAGCTGCAAATACAACAGCTTACCTGTAGCTCACCTTCCATGGCTGGGAGATTGGGCACCGCAGCTTTGCATGGATGGTTCCCAACGAAAGTTTCTTTGAATGTGTTACAGTATCAGACTCTTGTGTCCATTCAGACCTATGGAAACAGACACTTAAGAAATTAGATCTTAGAAAGCTCTAATTTTAAAAATTGTTTCAGATATTCCTGATAAAAAACACGCGGTCAAGTATACTGCTGGGAGCAAAACAAACCGTCCTTCTGAACTTCCTGCTTCTACGAATAGATCTCTCCCTTGTCTTCACTCGATTCTTCACTTTACTGGCATCTTTTTACTGCTTCTTTCAGGTGGACATAATACAGTAATTCAGTGATTGATAGTGTGCAGGGCTGTCACCTGCACACTCCTGGTGCTTCTTGGGATAACCCTGGGGTTAATGGAGGTAATACATGTACAGAATATTTAAATCTGTAAAGTACTATTTAAATGGCCCTCAATGCACACAGTATTTGACAGAGCCCAGAAACCATCTTTTTCTAATTCAAGGCAAAAATTTTATTCTTTGGATAGCTTAACTGCTTCCGCTTAACGATGTCCAATGTGGCTAGACTTTAATTGCATTCATAGAACTCTACTTTTGATTAAGAGGTTTTTTTATTCAAATCTTTATTGGTACTTTATAATACACATCATCATCACATTCAACATTGAGAGTTTGTACCAGAATATGACACAACTTAATTCTCATATTTTCCCCTTTCCTCTTGCCCTGCAACATCCAATCTCCTATATACATAAGCTTTGTTTCCTTTTTTCTTCATTACTGTCACATTCTTTTTCCCTTCATTAAGTGAATTAAATAGGTCACAGATGTGTAAATATCATATCTTTTCTCTGGTATGAGAAAATAAAGATGTAAATGAGTTGTAATATGTATAATTGATATTGTGATCAAGAGTTTCATTTTTACTGTTTCACTGGGTCCTTACAACCCCACAAGGCAGGTGACATCATACCAGAAGAAAATAAAGCTTAGAGAAGGTAAGTTGGTCATGTTCTCCATCACAGAATGGGGTAGATCCAAGTGTCAGAACTCAACATTTTTGGAATTTTTCCATCACACTGGTTTGCTACTGGCCTGCAGGGTAGTTTCTTCTGAGCATGGCTGCTAATGGATTTGTTTCCCTTTGCTTTGTCCTTAATATCTGACAGCCAGGAGTTGACATGCCCTCTGTGTGCCAAAGTGTAGAAGTAATGGACTGCTATGAATGGCTGGCTATGAAGTAGGGGGGTCGTCACTGTCTGAATCAGTGGGTCCATTACCAGGTTTGAGCTTTCACTCATGAATAGGGACTTGTTTGTAAAATCCATTAGCTTATTTCAGAATCCAGTCCAGGGCTAGATCCACATCTCTGGGGCTGTATGTCTCTCTGCCACTATAAAAGAAACTTCCAGGTTTAGCTAAATTGTTAGGGTGATTCTGGTGGAAAAGGCTAAGGATGGAGCCTCTACATCGTAGGAGAGAATGATAAATGCCAAAGAAATTGTGCTGTTTTAAGCCACGCTGTTGAGCAAATGCAGAGTAGGCCATGGAGCAGCTGCAGAGCCACAGGAGAAGCGGTAGAAGGATGCTGGTGTGCCATGGGCCATGGTATCTCACAAAGCCGCCATATGTCTCCGTGTGTATTGTGTCCTTGAATCTGGGCATTTCCTGGTCCTTGCTCTGGGGAGGGCTCTCTGTCACCCATGAGGCTGATGAAGAGCCTTCCTAGGGAGAAATCTAGCAACACTGTAGGGAACATCCATGTGGACCCAAAGCGAACTCTAAGCAAAGGCTGAGTGACAAGGGGCTGCAGAGAAGAAAGAAGAATGAAGATAAAGCAGTGATGGGTGGTGGGGTTTGCAACTATCACAAATGATCAAATGAAAACCGACCTAACTCCTAGTTTATAAGCATTAGGATACACTAGTATTTTAAAATTAGGAATAGTCTTGCAAATTGGGTAATCTCATATCTCTGGTAAGGGATATCTAGGATCCTTGAATTTCCTAGGTTATGTTTTCTGTTTAAACTATTTTAACTTAGGTTTCTGAACCTGATACAAAAGCTCTAAAATCACACTTTAGTATGACGCTTGCTGTAGATTCTTCAAAAGAATTTAGAATAATGTTACTTTCCTTTAATCCATGTATAAACTATTTTTTAAATCAGGTATCAGACTGAACTTAATCAAGTACTTGCTAACATTTATTGAAATTAAATGAGTTCATATATTTAGGCTTTAAAAATAATGCTTAACACAGTTTTTGTTTTATCGGAGTTAAACATTGTTACTTTTATAACATATTTCATTCCTATGTCACTGTTCATGTGGTGAATTACATGCATTAATAAACTGATTTGTTGATCTAACTTTAACAAATGAATCTTTCATATTAACTAATGGGTTCTATTGGATCAAAATTAATATTTATATTTTCTTAGAATTTCACTCATTTTCTAGAAAAAAACATAAACATTCACATTGGGAGTGGTAGCTCATGTACATAATGCCAGCATTTGGGAGGCAGAGGCAGGAGAATTTCTGTGAGTTTGAGTCCAGCCTGGGCTACATAGTGAGTTCAGGGCCAATCTGAACTACAAAGTGCGACAGTCTCAAAAAAAAAAAAAATCCCTAAAAATAATAAGTAAATAAAGGAATAAATAAATATTCACATAACCTCTGCTGTTTTACTTATCTCACACTCTGTACTGCTAAATATTTGTCTACCTTATTTATCTTTTTAGGGAGTAAAGATCAGCTTTTGGTTCATTTGCTGGTCAAATCTATCTTTTATTGATTTACTAACATATCTCTTAGTTCCAAGTGACCTTTGTTGTTTTCAGGATGTTTTATGAAAAATGAAATAAAATTAAACTCTGATTACTTTGAAAGAAAATCTTAACATATGTTAAGAAAAAGAAAGCGAATCATCCTGAAATTGAATTGCATTATACTTAAATAGCTTAACAAGATGGGAGAGCGAAGCTTCACAAGCTTAGAGAGCCTCTGATTTGCTTTTCTCTCCAACACTCTCCTCTGAACCATCCAAATAGGTCTTTCATAATTAAAAGAATGTGAAAAATGTGGACTGGGCTCACAGTCATCTTGACATGGTAGAAATTAACATCAGACAGATGCGGACTGTAACATTCATTTTGACAAACACTGTTGTGTCACAACTTTCCAGAGCTTTTTGTTTTAAAAAAAACTGGATTACGTATGCAAAAGTATATAGTTTAGTAACAGGGAGGAAAAAAGTCTTAAATATTCCTTGCTCTTTTCCCCAAGACAGCAACACTCAGTAGATGTGATAGTGTGTGTGTGTGTGTGTGTGTGTGTGTGTGTGTGTGTGTAAGTGTGAAAGTTTAGACCAGAATGAAATAGGGAAAGTTGTACCAGAAGTGCCATTTGTTCCTATAAATGGCCATCTGACTTTTTATATTGACAATTCAGCAGTGTCTGTGGGTGGGATGAAAGGCAAGGTACCATACTGTGGATCAAGAATGTATACCTGAGGGTCAGGGATTTAGCTCAGTGGTTCCGGTGCCTGCCTTGCAAGCACAAGGGTCCAGGTTTGATCCCCAATAACTACATACTACAGTGTCAGGCATGGAGACTCACACCCACCAGCAATCAATACCACATTCCACAGTACTGGGCATGGTGGATCACACCCACCATCCCAGCACTCAGAAGGCAGAGGCAAGATGACTGCTGTGAGTTTGAGGCTTTCCAGTATTACATAGTGAGCTCAGGGCCAGCCTGAACTACAAAGCAGGACCCTGTCTCAAAAAAAAAAAAAAAAAAAAAAAAAAAAAAGAAACGTACATCTGAGTGTTTCAGTAACTTTAGAGATGCTTTGATTTGGCCTGAAGGTACACGCACACACATGCACACACACACACAAATGTGAAACAATCTCAGTCATGCCACTACTTCAGGTAATTTCAAGTCACATAGGAACAAGAAGGAAAAATGCTGAGCCACATCCGGGTAACTCTTCAAACACCTTTGTGCACTGGAGGGAGTAGAAAACAAAGGACACGAGCCAGCATACATTTTGTGATAACTTTTTATCTTCTCTTTAGAAAAAAAAAATATGTACAAAAAGCTAAGAAGAGCCATTATGGAAATGTGGAGGAAAACATTCTGTTAGACAAGGAGCTCCTTCTGCCAAAGGAGGTACACATTAGTTATCACCATGCTAGAAAAATGGGATGCAGTTAAAATCTTAGAACAGTTACAAGCCACCGAGTGAAGCTGCAGCTCTGGGGCTCTATGTTGAAGATACTCTGATACCTTTTCTGTAAAATAATACTGTGCAAACTGTAAAATATTCATTCCCATATAAAGACTGCACGGCATGAGATACAAAACTGCCGCGTTGACAGGGAAGGCTGGTGTCCACCGCCTGCTGCACCAAAGGCTGTGGCGTCATGTCCGCCCCAGGACGAGGTTCCGGACAGATCTTGAGTTTCTTGGGTGGGCAAGACTTTTAGTAAGAAAGAATCGTACAACCCCAATACATCCAAATCTGGGATTTTCTATTATTTTTCAGTGCCAACTGCTGATTTCCCACTTTTTGACGCAAGAGCCTGATAACAGGTCAGAACAAAACGTTCTCTCTGAATATTTCTTTCCACAATTGATTTTGAGATTTTCTATTAACTGACACTGTCCTTCCCAAAACTCAAAAGTTTAACTTTCAGTAAAATTCAAAAATCCCAGAGGAGGCAGAAAACATGGTAATAAAAGTTTAAAATGAATTGTTATATTAATTTTATTTGTGTTTATAAAACTGAGAAAAGAAAGTTTGTGTACAAATATCACAAAACAACATCAACCATTGAATAAATGTGATTGGTCAATGCACACTTGAACAAGAAGAAAATGTTGTTGATTTTAAAATTCTGGCATAAATATGTTAAAGCTGACAAAAAAAATCAGGGCAAGCTACATCACTTCTTCATACAAAAAAATGTACAAAACATTAGCTTCTAACTAGATAAACATAATACTTGTCTTCACAGTTTGACATTGAGTAACTGTGTGTGTTGAAGTATTGAATTGGAAGGTGATAAAAAATAGCTTGTGTCCCATGAGTCATCTCAGGTGACTTCAGTCATGGAGGCCGAGTGATTCTGCAAAGAAAACACAAGCAGACGTAGACTTAGGTTGAGTTTACAGGCTTCTGGCACATTCATCCCTGAGGATTTCCGTTTTTTTTGTCTCCCAGAGTCTGATATTCTCTGTCCCTAATTCATGTTCTTCCAAGGTTCCTCACATTCCAATCCTTGTTCACTTAAATTTTCCCTTACTTTTGCCACAGCAGGATTGTTTCTGTCACTAAGATTTTCTCTATCTAATTGTATCTCATTGTTAAATATTTTCTAATTAAGCGTTTTAAGATCTCAGGGGAATTTCAACTACCTTCTACATTTTCTTAACCCTATTTTTTTTTTTTTTTTTTTTTTTTTTTTTTTTTTTTTTTTTTTTTTTTTTTTTTTTTAGGTTTTTTGAGACAGGGTCTCGCTTTTTGTGGTTCAGGCTGGCCCCGAGCTCAGCCTCAAACTCACATCACAATCCTCCTGCCTCTGCCTCCCGAGTGCTGGGATTACAGGCGTGAGCCACCACGCCCGGCACTATGGTATGTGGTACTGGTTGCCGCTGGGTGTGGGTCTC
>PVIR01025946.1:0-24400 GCA_004026965.1 Petromus typicus | reverse complement strand
TGTCTTTAGTATTGTGTCCTGCTTCCTCAGTGACTCCAGTCAATCTTATGTTGTTCTTCTTTGAATCATCTAGGAGCTGTTGGATTGATTTTCAATTATCCCTTGCTTTTTTGCATAGATTATGCCTCTGGAGTTCATTGGTTGAGATCCTGTCTTCTAGGTCTGAAATTTGGCCTTCTGCCATATTCATTCTATTGCAAAAACTTTCACTTTCTTAATTTCCTGGACTTCTGCTTGTAGGTGTTTAAAAGATTCCATTGCTTTTGCTATCTTGGATTCTATCAATTCAATGATTTCCTCCTTAGCTTTATTAATCATTGTGTTGACTGTGTCCAATATCTCTGCTTCCATCTCAGAGATCAGTTCTGATTTCCATTTTACTAGATCTGCTTTGGTTACCATTTCTGAGGGTCCTGGAGACTGGCCTTCAAACTTCTCTATTTCCCTTCCCCCTGTGTTACCTTGAGGTGAGGATCTTTGTATCTGAGACTTTGAGTGTTTTCTCATCTTTGAGTTTTTATCATTGCTATTGTTTTTGGTTTTGTACCTGCCCTGTTTTCTGGCGATGTTTGTTGCAAGTCTCTTTCCTCCTAATATTTAGTAACCTTAAAATATCTGTTTCCTGGGTTGTTCTTTACAGTCTGTATTGGGACCTAAAGAAAAACCCCTAGTACTGGCACACCATATGAGGCACTCAAACAAAATAAGGTCTGAACACCTTTTCCTGTCTGCTTTAGAGGCAGGAAGGCTCTGGCTCCTGCACTGCTACAATGGTGCTGCCTGAGGTTATGATGGGCCTGCCTCTTCACCAATACAGAGTCCCTGGGGTTGCTTGTGCAATTGGCCTGGAGGCCAGTAGGCTGCATGCCTTGTGTAGCTGCAATGGTACTGGCTGATGTTCCAACAGACCCACCTACTTACCAGTACAGAGTCCCTGGATGTCCTTCTGCAGTTACATTGAAAAAGTCAGACTATGGCCTTTCTTGGCTGAGATGACGTGGGCTGCCGCTTCCCTAGCTCTGCCCTCTGTTATACTCAGTCCCATTGCGCTCTTCCACTGTGGGTCTGGAGGCCAGCAGGCTCCAACCCTGGCTTGACCACAATGGCGCCAACCGCCACCTCCGCAGTGCTGCCCACTGTTATACTCAGTCCCTGGGCGCTCTTCCATGGTGGGCCTGGGTGTCAGCAAGCTCCAACCCTGGCAAGAGTGTAATGGTGCCAAATGCCACCTCCACGGCTCAGCCCGCTGCTGCACTCAGCCCCTGGGCGCTCTTCAGTGGTGAGCCTGGATGTCAGCGAGCTCCAACCCTGGCTCACCGAACTCCACCTCCAACGCCGCCTCTGCGGTGCTGCCTGCTGCTATACTCAGTTGCTGGACACTCTTGTGGCATGGGCCTGGAGGCCAGCAAGCTCCAACCCCTGCACGGATGCAATGGCACCAAATGCCGTCTCCAAGCAAGAATTATTATTAATGATGAAACATTTCAAAATTTCATCCTCACCCCTTCCTTCCACCTGCTTTCTGATCTGTGAAAATGGCAAACCACATTTTCTTAATCTGTACAGATCATCTATGCAACTTCTTCAAAAAATTAGTTTACACACAAATATTTAAAATTAATGTATGAATAATATAAAGAGGGCAGTCCTCTTAATTCTCGTCGTTTTTTTAAGTGATCCAGCCCTTTTGTTCTGGGTGGCCCACAGTGAATGAAGAAAGTGACTTCTATCTTATCACCTTCAGCCTTCATTGCTTGTAAATAAATAGCGGAAGCTTAACAAACCCCTTCATGATAAACTTCTACTCTCGTGTCCTCAGAAAGGCACCTTAAAGTTAAATATTTTGTTTCTTTTCTTTCGTTTCTTTGAGTCAAGTATTAGTATTAGAGGAGAATGTATATACATAGACTCAGGGAAAATTTGTCTGAAATATTAAGACTGGGAGAAATGACAATTTTAAAAATTATTTTCTTTAGTAGTAAAAGACTACATATAAATAAGCATGAATCTTTTTATATTAACACATTAAAATATGTGTTAATTATTAATGAATATAATTTTAACAAAGTATAAACAAATTAAAATATGGAAACATTTAGATTGAGTTTCCTACTTTCATGGAATGTTTCATTTCATTGCTGAAAAGATTACAATAGGAATCTGTCGTCCTCTTCAGAGGATGGAGTGTTACAGAGCCAACTGTTCTATGGTTCTAGTCAGATTACTCAGAAAAGTTAGTGCAGTGTATGAAGAGTACAACTGCTTGTGACTTCAAACTCAGCTCTACATTCAACTCCTGAAATATAATCTCTTGGAAGTATTTTTAAAAGCAGTCAGTTTTGAGCCTTTGAAATGTGAAAGAATATTTATTAACTATACCCAGATTAGAAGTGTACTCAGATTTTTAAAACAGACCTTGCTTAATGCAGGTGTATCAGTATAACACATTTATATTGACTAACTGTAGCTTACTACAACTGGCTCGCACATTTTAAACCTTTTGTAATAAACTTTTGTGCTAAACAAGATCTATGAGGAATGTCTACTTTAGTAATCTATTAACAGACATTTGCCATGTGTACTAGATCTTCTAAAGAGAATCCAAATGGGGAATAAAATCCAAATGACAGGCAGGTTTTATTTGTTTAACTTTGTACATTCACACCAGTGAATCTTTTCCTATGTGGTCTGTATCATTTTGGTTGTTATCTCTCTTATTCTTCCTGAAGAGCCCCATGACATTCCTATTAAAACATTTTTCCAGATAAAATTCATGCAACAGGAGAGATTAAACGCCTTGTCCAATGTGATATTGAAAAGGGTAGAACTGAGTTAAGTACATGCTCTTAACCCTTACTATCTGCCACCACTCTGTAAAGATAAATGAAATCTAATATTTTTCAATAACTCAGAGACTATTCAACTAGTGCAATTTTTCTAACTATGGAATATTTTAAAGTAAAATTTTAATCAAGTTTCTGTTAATGCTGCTTGCAGTTTTTACTGTCTCTCAACTTGTGGGCTGTTTATGTTCTCCATAATAATGGTGCTTTCTTCTTTACTTGAATCAGTTGTTTAGTCTTCAGTTTCACCTCTCCCAGGAAACCTCAGTGATTAAAATTGGGATATTGATTTTTAACCTGCTGTCAGACATGCAGGCTTGGGACATACTTTGCTAATATAAAAATTTTAAATTGTTACATTTTCCATTGATGTAAATATTCATTTAGCTATAAATGTAGTCTATTTTTAACATATTGTTATGGAAAATCATGAATGCCTTAGGTTACAGGGGCATAGATGTTAAATGCTTTGCAGTTTAATTGCTTTGAACTTCACTTAGCACCACATTAATGCAACTAGGTGCTTCATCTTTCCTGTAATTATGATTATAGAAGATCAAAATAAAGCCAGAATTATAATTATCTTTTCTTGTGTAAGTTAATGATTTTAAATTGGTAAGGTGTCATTTATATTAGACAAAAATAGTGTATGGTTAGATAAAGCATCTCTAAAACCAGCAGATACAAGATATGTATAAAAAGAAGAGAGGTGAAAAGTTCACGCCTTAGTTCAAGGAGTATTTTATTTGATTTTTTTCTTCAAAATGATTTACCAAGTTTTTGTAAAATGCTCAACTTCTATTTGCCTGTCCCCTGATGATAATTTTCTGTTAAGAAAAGACGTAAAGTCCTCATCTCTTTTTACTAAAATAAGTATTTGTGTGATTTCCTTAGTTGTAACAACAATTTTTGAGAAGCTGATGTGAACTTGATTTGTTAATGAAAATGATTCAGCATTTTGTGGTGTTTTCTGAGAGGAAGTCATCGAAGCAGTAATTTTCCTTCTAAAAAGAACTCCTTCGTGTTTTCCATTATGTAGATTAATTTCAGTGAACCCCGCCCCCCAATTATATAGCTTTACACTATCACCTGACTAGTCCGTCGGGAAATGCATGGCTTTATTTCGTTCTTTCCTTCATTTATTGTATACTTTTAAAATGTTTCCTCTACTCACATATGCTAGCGTGGCATGTGTGTCCCATTAAATTTTTATCGATGTTAATACATGACATTATATTCAACACACACATTCCGTCCCCCACAATGCTAGTTATTTTTATAATTTGTCATCACAAGTTATATTTGAATTAATGCAAGATTCTTATATCATGCTAATTATGTAGAAGGAATTTGGGTACATGATTAGAAATATTCTCAAATTTGCATAATTTAACAGATTAAGAAAAATAATTTAGAAAACTATTCCAGGGCAGTTTACTCATTTTGAACATCTGGTGAACAGCTGGAGTAATGCAAGTTCACACAGCAGTCACCATCTTTCACACTCATCCCCTGCACACACAAACAGTAGGAAGGATTTAACTACTGTTTATTCGTGCTTTCTTTTGCCATAGGAATTTGCTTATGAAAAGAAAAGATCTGAGAATTCTTAACTGTAGAATATCTACTGAAATTTATCTGCAAACTAAGAGTAACATTAATTAATAACAAATTTCAACTTAATATAAATTCCAAAAGAAAGCTAGTTCTAGACAGTTTATATAGATGGATATGGTAAAATCTCCTTATCATTAATATAAGCACATTTTAGGCCATAGTCACTGTTTCAGGAATAGACTTTAGCATATTGGAAAGGATTTTAATGTTAAAAGGTAGCACGTTGACATATTTAACGTATTTCATAGATTATAAACTTTATAATATACAGTATATACAAATACTGATAAAATACTGTATTGTAAGTTGTATTTTATACATTTGATTCTATCATTCTCCTAATGTTCATCAATTTGTGATACTTTCAATTGGAATTGGAAAGTTAGTTTGTACATTCATTTCCCAATGGAAACCAGTTTATTTCCTAATTTAATTTAAAAATAAATACATATAATAAGCTCAGTCATTCTACATAGAAAACACAAGTTGATGATGTGAATTGTTTTTTCAAGGTACAAATTATCCAAAGTAACTCAAATTAATATCCCAACATTTTTAAGTTTTTCTCATATATCTAAATTTCCATGCATACAGTAGGGCATATTTAATTGGGTGATATTTAAAGATAGGCTTGAAACTTGTGAAGTAAACTCGAATGGACTCATAAAATGTGTGACAACTAGGTACATGCTTCAATAAGAGATATTGTTATGTAATTACTCTTTTCCTCTAATTCTGGTATATAAGAGCTTATCAAGGAAAGCACTGAGTTCTGCCATGAATTTCTTGTCTTAAACAGAAAGTTAATTTAGCTCATGCAGCTATGATAATTGTACGCAGTATGCATGTTTAATTTATATAGGGTAAAATGGATAATTGATTGAAAAGAAATCAAAGTTCTTGATGTTTTCTTTCTTTTTTAGTGTGATTATCTTATAAAAAATATAGATGCAGGTACACAGTAGTTCATAAAAAAGTAACTAAATATATGTGGTGTAATATTCACCTTAACATAATTGTAGCTGTCTTGAACCACAGCTGTTATAAGAAACCCTGTTGCTCCTGAGAAACCCTATTCAGTTTTCCTTTTTAAAAGCAGTGATCAAAAACTGTGATGAATATTTAAATTTTAAAAATATTACAGTAAAATACCGATTGGCATTAATTCCTTTGAAAATATGTCTCCCCCTCCCACACACAGCCATCATCATTCTTGTGAATTTCTAAAGCAGTTCTGGAAGCCCTCTTTGTAAATGTCTTCAGTTTTGCTGTCATGAGTGTTTATTGTCCTAAGTTTACTCAAAATACTTAGTTGTTTTGAGTTTGAGAAGGGTCAAAAGTTGCATGGTACCATAATTGGTGAATAAGATGGATGAGGACACACTCTAATGTTTTTATGATCTTGCCTCTGTTACATAGCACTAGGAAGCAATGTTGACCGTATTTTTGATAATGTCCTTTAAAGACATCTGCTGGAAAATAAGATAGACCTGTTGGAGACACTGGCATACAGAAAGATTTTATAAACAAAACCTCGGTAGCAGGGAAACTATCACAAAGAATCAACAACTAGGATCTCATCTAAGAAAAGAACTTTAAAATATCAGACTCCCCAAATTTAAAAACCCACTTCAAAAACAAATATCTGAGATGAACAGACATTCCTCAGATGAAGAAGAAGCAGCAGCGAAGAAACATATGAAAAAATGTTCAGCATTATTGGTTGGTTGAGAAATGCACATGCAAACAACACTGAGATTCCACCTTACTCCAGAAAGAATGACTGCTATTATGAAATCAACCAATAAATACTAGAAGAACTGTAGGGAGAAAGGAACCCTTCTCTACTGTTGGTGGGAATGTAGACTGGTGCAACCACTGTGGAAATCAGTGTGAAGATTCCTCAAAAAGCTAAGATTAGACGTCCCATTTGATCCTGCTATTTTCCTGCTAGGTAATTACCTGAAAGAATTAAAATCATCACACCTCATCCACATATGTGTACCCATATTTATAGCAATATACTATGTAATGGCTGTCATGGAAACAGCTGAAATGTCCATCAATCAGCGACTGGATAATGAAAAAAATAGAGTATTACTCAGCCGTAAAGAATGATAAATTAGAAACATTAACAGCTAAATGGATTCACCTTGAGGCCATACTCCTAAATGGAATAAACAAGAAACACGTAAATCCTATTTCTTTAGTATGAGGGTGAAATCCAAAATTTATGGTAGGTATTTTGAAGTAGGAAGAAGATGCGCGAAGGGGAGAGTAACTGGGTGGTGCAGAAGCAAAGAAGGGGACAAATCAATGACAAAAAGGAAAAAGTGGAAACAAAGCTTGTGTATATAGGGAGTTGAAGGAAGGACAGGAGATGAGGAAAAATAAGAATTAAGATATGTCATGTGCAGATACAGATTCTCCATGATAAATGTGTTCCTAAAGTGTTCCAATAAACTCATTTTATTAAAAGAAAATTTGCAAAATAGGGCTTTCAGAGATGCTTCAGAAAGTGTCAAGAATGACAGAATAAATGTGTTTGAAGTAAAGGAGAATGTTTTGATGGAGATGAATGGTAATGTGTCTTTTACCATAATATTTTTAAAAATCGCAATATTCACCATATATTTGATCACACCTTGTAATTTTTTCAGCATAGTATAAATAGAAAAAAAAAAAAAAAGAAAAAGAGTGGAATATAAGCTTTGCCACCAGGCCCTGCAGCTGTGTGAGCCTAGAATACGCTAACGTTTTTGACTTTAGCTTGAGATAAGGCCATATGTTCCCATTTGGGTAAGGTCACTTGTCTTAACCTCTATGTAAGCCTTCTACCTCCCCCCAGTCACAACCAATGTCATTTATCACCGTTAAGTCTCCAGCTGATCCTGATCCTGATCTGCCTACCTCTCTCTGGCCCGTTGTATCCTATGGTCATTCTTGTACACTAGGATTGAGTAGACCAGGAACATAGAACTTTCAGGCCAGTGCACTATACTAAGAGTTCAGTGTTTTATGCACACATTTGTCTTGCCACCTCATTTTCCAAGAAGTACCAATAGATATATTGTATAAGCTAGTAATGACATGTTTATTCCAATCACCTTCACCTGGAAATCAGAGCTATGAAATACACTTTAATATGCACATGAAATAAGAACATTTAAGTTTTTTCTTCTTATTATTTTTGAGGGGAAGAAAACACTCAGTGATGAAAAGGGAAAAAATATTATGGCCACAGTCATCAGATTTAGATTGGGATTTCAGAGTTCAAAATTATAATGTCAACAAAAGACATAGCTTTAACAGCAATTGTGAAAGAGTGGTTCTGTACTATTTTTGCGTAGTTTATCCATTGGACTAAAATGAAAGTGGTATCATGTAGTCGTGGATAGAACAAATCCAAGAGATCTTCTAGGTTAAATGCTTTGGATTTTAATCTAATGACAGAGTTGAGTTTTAGACAGAATTTCTTAGGAAAATAGGAAAAAGGTGGCAAAAATCATTGTAAAGTTCAAGTGAATCGAATTAAACTATCTAGGAAGGGTAATAGGGAACTGGTGATAAGATTTCTGCAGAAATCCAAAATTAATGAGGCTAAAACAGTAGTACTTGCAAAGCAATGATGAAAAAATCCCACTGATCAGATTGATACCCTTAAGATGTCAAGGGTAATACATTTTCCAGTGAAATAATGTAAAGGAAAAAATACTTGAGTTCCAATGACTGGTTTTGGTTCAAGTTAGGAAGTTGCCAAAAGGAACTGGTCAGTTGAGTCAAGGACAGTGCAGACATGATGTGTCTGAGGCTTTGGCAAATAACTGAATTGGCAATATCTTGTGTAAAAGCAAACTCACTCTCCTGTTATGTCTCTGTTACTTAATAGCCATGGATTTGCCACATAAAGAATTAAATAAATCTAAGGAGCTTCAAGTAGTTCTTTTCATGTAATGGGTGCTTAATATTTTGGAGGATAATATCAAGCAATTGAAAAGCGTATCCTAGTCTACACTGACATTTAGAGGACTCATTTATTTTCAGTTATCCAAGTTGCCAGCAGTTTAAGATGAAAAGAGATCAGAGCTGAAGTGCACAAGGTAGAACACACCTGTTAACTCAACAGGATCTTGCAGTGAGGGAGGAAGGGCCATCAGGCTTTGAGAAAGACTGGTGATGAGTCACAGCTGTGTTCAGGAGCGTGCCTGTGAGAAGATGCGTCTCATTTCCTCAGAGCATTATAAAATCTGATGTTCAAAATAAAATTTAGCACTATGTGAGGTAAAAGAGAGCCAGGAATGGTCAAAATAGAAAGATACTCATTCTTTCAATCTTTCTCCAACATTCTTTTTTTCACACATAAATTTAAAGGTTTTATTCTAGGATTTGTACAAGAAATGGCAAATTGCACAATAAAACCCACCTATCAGAAAATGTAGATGAGAATTTATGATGTATTCAATAATCTTTTATGCATACACATTGACACTGTCATAAGGGAATTATGAAAATGCTTGGTGTCTTTATTGACTCAGTTGTACAAGTCCATCACTGTGGAACTATTCAGATAATAGATAAGTCAAGCAGATAATAGAGAAAAAATTTAACAAGATTTTTTGAAATAGTGATTTTAATGTGATGAAAAAATATTGTAAATTCTTCTTCCAATGTGATATGAACTTACTGTTAAATAAATTTCTAGTAAATCTATTTCATTAGCTTCAGTAGTGCTATTGAAAATGATGAAAACTGAAATCAGTAACTAAGTTTTAAATAATTTCTGTTGTCTTCTCACTTACCTGTGCTCTAGATAGTTTTTCTAAAGTTCCATAGTTATGATGAAAACTAGACTTTGAGAGATTTAAGGCCCCTTAAACTTCTGGAGGCTACCAATCACAGTACTTTACATTTTTTTATGTCTGATGACAAGGGGAAGAAGTCAGTCCATTAACTAATGGTGACAGCTTTGATTGTACTAAAAGGTATTGCTCAATTTATTACAAAGAGTTTTAATTGTATTTTGCCAACAAGCTAAATTTGCATATATTATGTATTGTTATTCCTGTAAGCCCTGTTAGTTCTGTATTTCAGACCTGTGGGAAGGGCTTCTGATTTTTAAATCGAGTTTATTTTCCTTCTTAGGTTTTTTAAATGCATGCTTTACCAAAAAATTAAATAATAAATTATGCCTAATATGAAAAGATTCATTACTTGAAAAACCCCTACATTTAAAAAATTATTTTAGGAATTTACAATTTGAGATTGATACAATTTAAAGGATTCACTCATGACTGGAGTGTATCCCTGCATAATTTCACACTGCAGCAAATCAAAACAAGAGACTTCAGAGAGTCTCTGAAGCTCATACAGTCAGTTTTGTGTTTTATAATATTGCCCATGTTTGCTAGGATCTTTGACTGGCATTCCTGTATGTTCTGCCCACAGCTCAAGTAGTTGTGTATCATAGCATTTCAGTAATAATCCAGCAGACATTTTGCCTTTAAATAAGATAGTGTTCAGAATTTCCTGTGAGAAATTTTTGCCTTCATTCTTTAGGAAACATTAATAGCTTTGAAAAGAAACACTTTCAAAAGGGAAGAAACACTACAACTGTCAATAGACAACTTGACTTAATTTCAACATAAGCAAAATTCATAAAATGTTTGATATTCCACTGTTTCTTCTTTGCCTGGAAACTTCATTGTTAAAAATATGAAAAACAAAAATGGTTTAAGTATGTTCGTATATGATATACAGAGTGTGATACTCAGGGTGGTTGAAGACTGGCTGCTTGCAGGTTATAAAGATCTGTCTAAAATATTTATAGTGTTTTCTGTGCAATTTAATTTTCACTAAAAGCGTGAGAGTCAATAGGGAAAATACCATGTCAGCAAAATTCGAGTATGAAGATCGCATTTGTGGGATAAAAAAATTATTTTAGAGTAGCGCAAAAATGATGAATGCTATTTGTCGATTTGTTAAGGACAAGCATTCTCATTTGTCCTGCTTTTATTTCTTCTAGTAAATGTAGAATGGGACAAGTAACTTTTAAGCATAATTTTAACAGTACCATCACTTCTTAAGGTTGATGGAGCATCGTCCTCCAATGTCTTGTCAAAAATTATTATTTTTTATGAATAGTATGAAAATACTGGAGATATGCTTGGTATTTGGAATATAATATTATTATGATCTAAATGTTTGTGTCACTCCCAAAATTTGCATATTAAAATGCTGTGCCAATGTAGTGATTTGTAATGGGGCCTTTGGTGATTAATGAAGCCCTTCCTGAGTTGGCTCAGTGCTCTTATCCGAGGCCTGAGAGCTGGCTGGCAAGCTCTTCCCTCAGTGGGAGAATTCACCGAGACAGCAGCAGTGTACGACCGAAAACACGTCCTTCCCAAACTTGGCCGTGCCACCAAGTTCCTCCTCCTCAGTTCTGAATGGAAGTCTATCTCTTTGGTGTCGGAATCAGCTAGTCCGCGGCACTTGGTTTTGGCCATCTGATCTGACACAGACAAATAACTTCTGTTATCCTAGTGTTTTCCTGCTTTTCTGACCCAAATAGCAAGCTGAAAGAAGGGCTAAGTGTGCCCAAGGACGCGCAGAGGCGGAGTGTTAATGTGATTCTAGACGGTCTGCCTCTGGAGCACGTACCTTTGACCACCTCACATTTCTACCTTGAAATAGTTCCTGAAAAATGACAGGAGGGAGGAAAGAGGAGGAGGCATTGCGGGGAGTGGAGGAATGGGGGAGCGTGTGCTCACGTAGGGGTGAGCTGAGTGGCTGCAGTCAGAGGACACGCTGGGTGTGTCCCACACACGTTCTCACTGGTGTCCTCCCCTTCCGGTACTTGGTGCTGAGCGCTTCTCTCGGTCCTGGATGTCCGCACCCCAGTGTTTGTATCAGGCCAGCAGGCCTGCCCTGCAGAACTTTGGTCAGCCACGCTGGCAGGACACTCAGGCAGGGCCTCTCTCTGTTTTGCTTGAAGACGAGGAGTGAAATCACGTTCGGTATGTTCCTGTACAGCTGTTGCCACTTGATGTATTGCAGTCATATGATGGTGTCCTTCCTCCGCTGTAAACCGAGAGACTGTCTTTCCCTTTGTATCTGTTTCGTTGGAGCTATTAATTTCATGGATTGGAACAAAGGGTAGGAAGATGTTGGTTCTCTAAAGTCTTTAAATGGAGTTGAAAATATTTTCTTCAAAAGAATTTTATATAAATTAAAGTTGTGGGGCCCTAAACATCTTAGTATAACTTACACATCTCTAGAGGGGGAAACACTCCACACTGTACTTTCCGAGAGAGCTTTTTGGGCTTTAATGTAGCGGACATATATGCGAGGATGTGGGCAGAGTGCCCCGTGTTTCATAATAATTGCAAGTAATGTTCCACTGTTATCAGCATGATCGTCACAGTTACTTGTGGCTTATTTTTGCTAATTTTAAACTGATTATTATAGTCTACTTTAAATTCTGAGTTAATTTGAGTTAATAACTATAAATTCCTTATTCTGAAAGTAATGAAATCAAATAATTGCAATAACATAACATATATTTAATCTTTGGAGTAGAACTGGATAGTGTACTCATGTAATGAGTTATTACATTACTGCAAGCTGAAATGTATAGTGATAGAAATTTGTATCATGTAATCATCCTTGGTGTCTAATTTCCTTATCCTCTAGTTATAATGTAATATTTTAAATTTGTATATAATATCAAACGTAAATATTTTATTAGTTTGCTATAATGTCATTTAATTATTGGAATAATATTCCAGCCAGAATATACTTGTGGGATTTATTTTTCCCGGCCTTAGATAATAAACATCCTCTCTTTGAATGCCATGATATCTATTATTAAAATATTTCACAGATGAGTTCTAAAATTCTACCTAACAGACATGAATGTGTCTGGAGAAATATTTTACTGTCTTGCCTTAGTGTTTAAAACATTTTAAAATTTAAATGCCTAGCATCAATCATAATAAGTTCCACCATTCAGAATTTAAGTGTCCTTGCTTCATATGTTTGTGTTAAGTATTTGGAGCTGAAAGGTTCCAGGGTTTTGATTCCTGGATTTATATCTCTGAGGCACTTCTCACTTTAAACTTGTGTTTATTCATATGCTATTATTATTTATTACAGAGTTGAACAATTAAATGTTTATGTGTATCCACCTGTGTGTCTGTTGTTCTTTTTAGTAATTGTCACATTCCTCTTGCTTGGAGAAATGGTTGTTTTTTGATTGTTATTTATTACACAAGTTGATTTGGATGTCAGAAAACAATATGGTGTTTATAAACACCCCCTTATTTTGTCTCCCATAAGAATAATTCAAAAACTAAAACATAAGTTTCTTAATTTACTATGATTGGTAAAATAAATTGAAAATTTTACTTATGTTCTTAATTTTACAGTTGGCAAATTTCATACTTGCTTGGAATAATTTTTGAAAATTTAGGACTGTGAGAATTAGAATTTACTTTTAACATTACAGACATAGATGACTACCCAAAAGAGGTTGTCAGTGAAGTTTGATGGTCTAGTAGTCAAAAATAATGAGAGAATTAAAAGGAATGTAATATGTACTCTTTAATATTATATACAAGATAATATGATTATTTTTGTATATTATATAAAGTTAGTTTCAGCAACACTGTTTGGAAAATTGTGACTTGTTATTCAGCAGTGCTAATGCATTTTTGTACAGTCAAATTGCCTTCTGTGAAACAATAGTTTTCTATACAGAATTAGGGAGATTTTTAACTTCTTTGGAAAAAGAAAGAAAATATGGAGATCAAATTTATTATTATTAGCTGAGTTTATTTTATAATAATACCTATAAAATATCACATAATACTTTAGTTACTTACAAAAGGAGGCTTAGAAAAGGTCTAAAGGTGATGCTAGTAAGTGCAATATGACTAGAGAGCTAATGTTGCATATTTAAAGAAGACACATCCAGTCTGCTTTCACTTTCACTTAAACTGGACAGCTGTAAGAAGATGTTGATTCTCAGATCAACCCAAGAAGTCACACATGAAACAAGCGTAGAAACCCCGTCAACACTGAGCACTGTAGATCTGGGAGGCAGCTACTGCCTGGAGTCAGTGTATTCCCAGGTGAGCCTTCAGAAGACCTGTATGTCATACAAAGACTAACCAGTTAGCAGAGTTTCATAACTTTGACTTGGACCCCAAAGAGTAATTACAGACACTGTGCTTAGGAACCCAGATGGCCCCTGATTTTACAATGTTGTGTAAATAACAAGCGTATCACAGTATGAGTTAGAGAAACGGAGCTGTGTGATGGTCTGCATGGCGCCCTGGTCCCAGTGCTTGGATCCTTCCGACATTTTTAGGAAGTCTGTAGGAAAGACTCAGAATCAGAAAGTCATAGTTTGAACCAGCTCTTTATTGTGGAATAAGCATGAATTTGGTTGATTTATAAGGAAGCAAATATAAAACAGTTTATTGTCATAAAATGAAAATACACTTGAGAGCCAAGGCAGGCCAAACCCAGAGATGGAAACTACAGCAAGGGCTGGGGTTAGTTTTTCTTGTTTTCATAGATTTCAGAGACCATGAGGCTTTTTCCAGTCAGCTAGGAGATGCCACCTTCTTCTCCTTCTCCTTCTCCTTCTCCTTCTCCTTCTCCTTCTCCTTCTCCTTCTCCTTCTCCTTCTCCTCCTCCTCCTCCTCCTCCTCCTCCTTCTTCTTCTTCTTCTTCCTCTTCTTCTTCCTTTTCCTCTTCTTCTTCCTCCTCCTCCTTCTTTTTCTTCTTCTTCTTCTTCTTCTTCTTCTTCTTCTTCTTCTTCTTCTTCCTCTTCCTCCTCCAATTCCTCCTCCTCCTCTTCTTCCTCTTCCTCTTCTTCTTCTTCTCTCCTCCTCCTTCTTCTTCGATTTTTTGGAGACAGGATCTTGCTTTGTAGTTCAGGCTGGCCATGAGCTCACTATAGAGCCCTCTTGTATCTGCCTCCTGAGTACTGGGAATATAGGAATGAGCCACCATGCCCAGTACTGTGGTGTGTGGTACTGATTGCTGGTGGGCATGAGTCACCACATCAGCATGCTTGTATGTGGTTACCGGGGATTGAACCAGACTTTGCACTTGCAAGGCAAGTGCCAGAAACACTGGGCTAAATCCTCAGCCCTCAGTTTAACTTTTGATCAAACACCATTCTAGTGAATGCTGTGAAGATAGTTTTTAGATGTGATTAATATTTAAATGCGATTCACTCAGCTTGAAGACCTTATGAGAAAAGAGTGAGTTCTCCCAAGGAAGGCTTCTGCCAAGAGCCTCTCAGCTGCAGCTGCCAGGCTGCCATCAGCTCTCCCTGGGTCTCCAGGCTATAGAATGACCCTAACTCTATAGAGTAAACCCAGCCCCCACCCCGCTTCCGCCCCTGTTGGTCTATTGATTCTCCTTTGTTGGGGAGCCTCAAATAGTATTCAGAGGGAAGTGAAGGGCCCAACTTAACAAGTGCAGAAATCTCACCATTAGTTATTTTCATTCCAAACTGACATTGTGACTGAGTTTATCATTGTTATTTCATAGGTGAAAAATTCAGGGAAGATGTGCAACATGAGGCCGTGTAGAGAACCCAGCCTTATTACTCTTCATAGCTCAGTTTTTCTTAGCCTATGCTCCTGCCTGGTATCCCCGAGGAGCATTGCCCAGGGACCCTTTTGTCTCCCAGAGGTAGCAATGTGTTCATAGAATAAAAAAGGCCAGAAAAAGCCAAAGGATGAACTTCCAAGTGTTACTGGGAACCTAAAATGATTGCTTAATAACAGTGTTTTGGCATCGCTGGCCTGTGTTTCAAAGATACAGTTCCCCAGTTTCAAAAACCTTGAGACTTTCAGTTATTGTTATTCTTTCATGAATTTAGAAAGGTTTTTGAAGGTTTTTTTTTTTCCCCCCTTTCAAACGTGTTGCGTGATCCTCCTGAAGCAGGGATCACATTTGGTATTTCTTTGAGGCCGGGCGAGGACAAACCTTTGTCCTCCTGGTGAAGAGCGCAGAGACATTCTCCTCAGTTGGTGCCCACCTGTGCCTTTGAGGAGGAACAGTTACTGGAAAAGTTGCCAAAGTTTTTTAGTAGCATTGGGGAAGGGAAGTTTGGAATAATTGGTGTAATAGTTACTTCCCCGTGACTGAGACAAAATACTGAACACCTGCAACTTGGAGGAGAGGTTTGTTTGGCTCACCATGGATTCAGTCGGTGTCATGTCGCCCCGAGGCAGACACTGCATGACCGAGGGGCTGAGAAAGCTATTCCCTACACAGGGTCCAAAAGCAGAGGGGCAGAAGGAGAAAGCACCCAAGTCCTTGTCACCTGTGAGTGACGTGCCCCTTTCAACCAGGCCCCGCCTCAGATCCTGAGACCTCTGGGAGACATTTTAGATGTGAATCTTCCTACAATAAAACAAGGTTCCAGCCATAGCCCTGTGTTATGGGTCTAGTGTGTGTCCCACAGCCCCATCTGGTTTTCTATGGGGATCTTTCAGAGGTGGCTGAATCTAGAGTATGTGATGCTGGGACTAAGAATGTGTGATACTAAATCAGTTCACTGACTGGTGTGCTACCACCCCCATCCTGGTATCCTAGATAGGGAGCAAGGGGCACAGAGACAGTGCTGAGGTCTCTTGTTGCTTTTGCTACCACGTGGGTCTTGTGAATTGCTCTTCTCTGTGACTGCCCCTCTGCGTGTGCTCCCCACCTACAGAGCCAGCCCCCTATGGACTGACTCCCCCAATCATTGTAAGCTAAATAGACTCCCCTTTAATTTGGGTGTCATGCATGTGTCTCAGCAATGAGAGAAAAGTAAGACACTCAAAGTCAGAATTATTTCTAGGTGTCTCTAGATTTAGAAGTTCCCTGCAGAACATCTCCAACCTCGTTTTAGAACTGTTGAATACAGTAACCACAGATAGCATTCCAGCAATGATTTCCATTAGGGAATGTGATTTGATGAGATCTTATTTAGATAGGATGAAGAAGGTTTTTCTGGTGTTATGTACTCTTTTTGATTTTTGTTTGGAATTTGGTCAAAATATTTTAGATGTCATTCTTTTAAAAAGCTTAAAGAATTTAATTTAAGAAAAATATTATAGTGTCTTCCAAGGCATTGCAAGGCTTTACAGAAGGGGTTTCTTTTACTTGAGTACATAAAAATAAAATGATATATATTGGTAAATTTAAAATATAACTACTTTTGCACAAAAATGCATAAATAATTACATTTTTTTGTCAAAGAGAAAATTCAGATAAAAATCCTGCTTTCCTATTTTTGAGACATTTACCGTGTGCTAGGGGAGACAAAGCAGATGCAGAGAAAGCATTACAAGAGCTGGAATGGACACAGCGCCAAGGAGCTGTGAACATGGCGCCGTACGAAGGGAATCCAGCCCCGAGCCCAGTGCCCCGGGAGCTGGCCCGAGAGGACCCGTGGGATCACAGCATGTCAGGGGTGAGGAGCTGGGCTGTGCAGAGGTGGGCTAAGCGGGGACGGGCGAGTGAGCAAGAGGACAAGGGAACTGCCTTCTTTCGGCTGACATAGCAGTACTGGGTAGCGCAGGTGACTGGTTTGTTCAAGATACCAATGCACCTAGGTCACGCAGGCGAAATGAAAAGTCAAGCATTTCGATCGCTAAATTGTACGTGTTCTGGAAATCTTGCTGGACAGCAGAGAAACATTGTTGGAGTTTATAGGTTAGATACTTTCTATCTGGAATGTAGGGTTTGGATTAGAACATGAGATTTGATAGGGAAGTTAAAGTTTTGGGTTTAGTTTTAGGCCCTGTACTTATTTTGGCTGACTGGTGGCAGCTAGGATCTTTTTTAACTTGCTTGAAAATATTGAAATTTATACAGCAATCTAACTTTGATGGAGTTTAGTTGTATATAATTGGTATTTTCAGGGAAAATTAATATTTTCTACACTTGATCTTAGCCAAAAGGCTGAGAAGCGATAAAAATTAATGTTTTCTGCTGAACCCAAGGTTGGAAAGGGCAGAGGAGTAGGAAGTAAGATAGTCCATCCTTCTTAGTCTCATGTATTTATATTCTCTCTTCCTGCTGGTAATGATTACAAAGCAGAGAAGATAAAGGAAATAAATAATAAAAGGATCAATTAATTGTAAAAAATTTAAATTTAATCTTAATGATTAGTTTCTAAAATAAGATATAATGATAAAAAACAGATAAAAAATTTAAGGTGGATAATACAGAAGATCAAAAGAAAAAGAAGAAAATTATAACTGGGCTTCCAATCCAAAACTAGTATTTAGAAAAAAAAAATCTAAGTGAAAAAAAATGTTAAAATTATAATCACAAGGAATTGGCTAAAGTGTGCTAAAATGGTAAGAGTAAGACCACTAGAGAGTTTCTTGTGCGGGGCAGAGCCTCCTCCTGCAGATGGATCTGCAATGCCATGACATATAACTGCCTGGTGTGCTGCAGTTTGCCCAAAAGTGAAGCTTTTAATAGTATCTTCATTGACTCCGCTGTTTGAGTTTCCCTCAAATGTTGAGAAGTCAAGTGTTGTTATGAGTGCAGATGCTGCTTCTTGATGTTCTTTATTCTCTTTAGTTGGATGTTTCATAACCTACTGCCCTTTTGTTTTCCCCTATCAAACTATTGTTTATGTCTCATTGTAGCAAGTATGTGAAAAGATCCTTTTTATATTTATTCCAAGTGATGTGACCTAAATAATACTCTCCTTAGAGAGAGAATAATGTTACTTTCCAGGATTTTGTCATTTGTCTCCCAAATGGAAGTATGCCATTTTAATGGATGGTATTATCTCTCTAGAATGCTAATGCAATAATGAAAATGTAATAAAGCTAATTCATAGCCACAGAACTGCTGCTTAAGCACATACCTATGTTGTGAATTTATTTCAAGTAACATTTTTACGTACTTGGTTTTGTTTTCTAATATTGCTAGAGTCTTGCATTCTGAGCTAATGTGTAAAATCCCCCAAGACAGGGACAATATTGTACCACTTTTATGACCTCCATAGATCTTGGTACAGTGCTTAGTGGAATGTGATTTTTAATGCATCTGTGTTCAATCATGTAAGTAAATTGAATTATATAGCAACTCTAAATAAACAAGGTTTTCAAGATAACCTTTATTTAAATAATCAGCATTTTCTAAATTCTGATAATTCCTGACTCAATTTTGAAAAAAAAATATAGTTGCTCAAGAGCTAGCCAGAATATTGCTTATTCAATTGTTGTTTTGCTATTTGATTATGGAAATCTTAAATATATCCTATGTAGTGCACATCTTTTTTTCTTGGCAAGCATGCGCATAATGAGTAAATACTACATACATTAGTTAAATGCAAGATGGTTACTACATGGGTGAGATTTGACTGTTTATTCTATTAAGATATTTGTATTTTCTAAAAGCCTCACAACTAACCAAAACAGTATGTGAATTATGTAAAACTAAAATCTATTCTTTATTCCCATAGAAATTTCTTGTACAGTAAGATTTGTTGTCCTCCCACATTCCTGCAGCCCTGGCATAGTGCAGACCTCTTGTAACTTTCAATTTTCTTCAGCATTATTTTCAAATTTGTTTTCTTCCTGTAAGTACAAGCTGTAGGTCAGACTCATTTCTTAAAATGCCACTACTTTGTCCTTTGATGCATTTTCCTAAGCTGAATATTTAGGGAACTTTCAGAATTTGATATAAATGGGGTCATATGGATTTTCAAAGAATTTTCAAGTAATAATGAAGGGGAATTAGATAAAAAGTTGCATCAAAATTTCCTTTCCTTTTCTTTAATCATAAAGAATTTTTTTTGTATTGTGATGGAATATAAACCTGAAAGTAAAGCATTATTGATTACTTATTAATAAAATAACAAAGAAAATGATTTATTATTTCTTTAGATCATAATAAACTAAAAGATATACTAAAACATGTTCATTCTCAAATCTTTTTTTTCTATTTATTTTCCATCAATTTAAAATACCCTCTTTGTTGCTGATACCTAGGTAGATCTTTAGAACGTAGGTCACAGCTCTATTCTGAATGTATTTTGGTTGCTGCTCATTGTTGTCAAATTTAAGACATTTCATGGGCAACTTAGCATTTCAGATTGCAGAGAAACAGAGTGGGGGATGGGGGAGGGATTCAAGCAGGAGGCCAGAATTTCCATGAGGATATAGCTGCCCATACCGTGTTGGCATCTGCCATCGGAAGTTGTGTATCTGTTCCCGGAAGCATGAATTGGTTCTGAACTCAGGGGAATGAACATTATTTTCCTGGAGAAATAGGGGAACAAGTCACTGTGAAGAGGAATCTCCTCAAGTATTTCCTCACCACCCCTCCTTTTCATGAAGTGTGACCCATCTACCTCTCTCCATCCTCTTTAACTTTTGAGTTTGTGACTCTTGCTTTACAGCATGTAAGAGATGTATTAAATAAAAACTGTGAGAAAATAGAATTCATTTGGAGTTGAATGTAATCAAAGGGATTTTGGATGAAATAAAAGATAGAAAATTGAGGATTGTATCCATATTTAGAACATCATTTTCAGGATTCCTTTCAGGTGTAGCAAACAGTTTGGCAATTATTGTTTAATGAACGCTCAGATTTATTAATTTGGTGAGTTTTGATATGCCATGTTATTGCATTGCATTGTTGTTTCAAAAGCTGTAACACGCCATTAATACCAGGCATCAGTTAAAAATCTAGACTTTATAAGTTAAATTAGTAATACTAATATTAATAAAATATCAAAGGAGTATTATAATAATAAAACATTTCAAAAATTTATTATTTCATGTGGTCTAAAGACTTAGCTGGCAGATATCTTCATGTTATGTGCATTCAGATGGTACTTTTCTTAACTCCATTTGCTCAATCCTCTTCAATAAATTATTTTAATTTTTATATTCTCTATTTATCCTATGAAGAATTACTAAATTGCAAAGAAATGCATACTTTTTAATTAATATAAAACACCAGGTTAGACAGAAAAATAGTCAAGATCCATAATATGTAGGTTTGGTTGATGTTTGTTGCTGTAACAAACTCCATACATTTCATGGTTGGACACAATGAAACTTTATTTCTGTCTTGGTAACCAGTTGGGTGAAGGTGACCCTTCACCCTTTCAGGTGGCTTTCCTTCATGGACAGTCCAGTGAGTCAAGACCTGCCTTGTGGACCTGAATTCCTTAGGAATATGGAGTGTTATGTATGCAAGAAAGGGAAAGCTTGTAGGGAAGGCACACTTGCTTCTTACTGAAGTGCTACTTCTGCTTCTGCTTTTATGGATAAAAATTATAGTTATCAAGCTAAAGGTACAAGAAAGAGCTGAGGATATAGCACCATACCCACTTGACAAAGACAAAGTCCTTAGTTCCATCTGCGGTACAGGAAAAAGGGGACAACTGATGGGATGTACAATCTCTAACTAGATAGCTTCTTTACGTGAAAGGACCACCATAAATGTGGTAGACAGTATGGCAACTGGTGGACAACATCCCCAGCAGCCCTGTCAGCCAGCATTAATGGATCCTTCGATTTGAAACCTTGGTGCTATATTCGACCACTTGAGGCAACATTGTTTTCAACAGAGAAACAAGAAAACACAAATCAACAGGAGTGTCATGTTCAACAAAAATCATCATTAGTCATTTATTGTTATTTTTTCTATAGAAAAATGCAAACACTTCGAAAATAGTGCAACAAATATTGAAAACTTGTTCTTCATGTATTGTCGTGGTTTAGGTGACCATACCCCCTTAATTATTGTTGAAGGAGATAGTAGTAGAAGGTGGGAACTGGGCATCTATCAGGTGATGAGGTGAGGTTTTGATGAGTGGATTCAGTGTCTTTATAGAGGAAGCCTGAGAGAGATCCCTTGTCCCTTCCACCATATGAAGACACAGAATGTATAATCTGTGGACCAGTAACCTCATCCTGGCCTTGACTTCAACTTCTCAGCCTTTAGAACAGTGAGAAAGTTCTGTTGTTTCTGAAGTATGCAGTTTATTTGCAGCAGCCTGAAAAGACCATGACATTGCTAACTTATCAAATAAGTGAAGCAGGAGGAAGAATACAAGAAGGAAAGCCCAATACATAGGGGAAACAGAAGAAAAAAAAAGATAAAGAAAGAAGCAGGGAGGTACAAGCAGCAAAAAATATACCTGTACCAACCACATGGGAAGCCAGGGCATGAAAGTGCTCAGCAGGGACTGGGTGGAGAAAAGCAGGCTTTCAAGTGTGTGTGGAGGTGGACCCAGTATGCACTTCACTAACGGGGTCCAGAGTGTCTATTCAAACTGGTGCAACTGGTTAACCTCACTGAGAGCTCTTCAACCCCTTTAATCTGAAACCCTTTCAGATCCTGCTGTGAGTGGTATAGCTAGAACAGCCCAACAGGATATAATTTAATTTCTAAACCTGGGGATCAGCAATCAGATGGCTGACATGAAATCAGTTACTCTTGGGCTCATAGTTCACCTTTCCTTTGAGGCACTGTTTCAGACAACTAACTATCAGTGTGTGTGTGTGTGTGTGTGTGTGTGTGTGTGTGTGTGTGTGTGTGTGGTCTGTATTCGACTTGAAAATTAAACCAAGTGTTGGTTAATTCAATTCCTACTTCAAAATTGTGGAATTATGGGCTACTGTCTGTGGACTGACCTCCTGGCTTCTGCTTCACACGGAGGGCTCTGGATAAGCTGATGAGTGATGAGAGATAGTAGCACAGGGGACAATGGTTCTTTCAATAGAACATTTGAAAATGCACAGAAAGAGAAAGAGGTTCACAGCTATGGGCTGAATGTTCCTTTTTTCTAATTCACTGAAGGTCCTTCCTGCTCATCTCTAACAGTGAAAATGAGATACTTATTCTCTGAAATCTCTACACTGACGTTGCACTATCTTATTACTACTACATTTTTTTCAGTAATTCCTAATAAAGCATAAGTCCTACTCAAGTTCTGTGATATTATTAGTTTTGCCTGATAGCAAAGGCTCAAGGCAGTGAAGTTGGAAATATATTGGATCATTTTTAAAGCTACGTTCACCTTCTTTTTCTCTTAGAGACAAATTTCTTCAGTGAACTTTGTCATTATTTTAAGGCAATAAAAGTTTCCAAAATTTGATGAATCCAGTAAATAGAAACTGATTGCAAATGCTACATTAGTCTCATCTGTGCTCACTGCATCCAGTGATTTGATAAACCTATTGATAAACCTAAACATCTTCCACTGTGTCCTGCTGCTTCTCATATTGCCAAAGAGAGAGCCAAGCACCCAGCACATGAAACTTCGAGGCAAACTCTATCCAAACTCTAGCATACTCATATGTTTCAGGATAGAGCTGTTTCCATACTTCTGAAGGAAGAGGTCTTTCTGTAGAACACTGAAGTATTGATGCCTGCAGCAGGCTGTGAGCAGCACAGGTTGTAAAGAGTCAACCTCACTACGGGCTTCTTTAGAGAAGTAAATCCGGCTGAAGCCCACATGCTAAGGTCAGAGAACTCACACCCACATTTCATTCCCAAAGTCAGCACCTGTTTGACTAGAACAGTGTTCTAAATGCAGCCGTATATTTTGTCTATTCTGTTCCTAATTTAAGAAGACTTTGTCTCGTCCTTTCCTGTCCTTGTCTCTTCTAGTTTCCATAGAAACTGCATTGCTACACATCTTCTCATGTAGTCCTGGCCTTGCACGTCTCTTGTCTTCACCTCAATTGATTACAAATTAAAATCATTGCCTTTGCTCATTAAATGGCATTAGCTATTCTGGCTCCCTGGTTTTCTGTCTCTCTTAGTTGTGTCTTTTAGATTTTTTTTTGGGGGGGGGGGGTTGTTTGTTTATTTTCTCAGGTTTGCACCATACACTGAGCAGGAGATTGGTGCCCACTGCAGGAATTTTTAGCAACATTTCAAAGGTTTCCACTACCTTTGCAGAAGTTAAGTGACTTCCCACGTTGTAGGGTAGATGTGGACTTAGAACCAAGGACTCTCTAACCTAGAACCTCAATACTTCTGTAACAGCAGTCCAGTACATAATCTCCATTGAATAAGTCCATGACAATCACATTCATTATCGGCGAGGAACATAGGGATACCAGGGAGGAGATTTCTTACTGACACGTATAGTTTAAATAAAATTGATAATGACCATATTTTTAAACTTACTATAGGCACAAATGCCTTTACCTTGTCAGATGTGACCACTAAATTGAAGTGTTGATTCTAAGTGAGCCTGAAATAGACAATGATGCTATTAAGGAAGGGTAAGGGAAGCAGGGGTCAAATATAGGAAGTTATTGGGAAAGTGAGTCTTCCAGACTATGGGACTTCTATTGGCAGAATTGACCACGAATCAAAGGGCCCAAGAAAGCAAGCCCTGGGCATTCTGTCTTGTGGTGGGCTGTAGGTGTGTGTCTGCTAGTGTAACAAGGAAACCTGAATCCCCTGTGGCTCACATATGCCCTCACTAGCTTTCATCTACTGTGAGGGTTGGTCAAGGCTGGTATTTCAGGTGCTTTGATGACAGGGATGTATTTCAAAATGTGTAATCAACATAGTCCATTTGCAGTCATTTGTTTTATTTCATTCTCAAGGAGAATATGTTCTGTTTATAAACAAAGATTGTATGAAACGAGGTAAAAATCAAGTAGGATGTCTTCAAGGTTGAAATCAATAAAAATTAAATTTAAAAATAAATTTGCACTTTTAAATAAAAGTGGTACACTTGATTTGATGGTGTTTTTTCCTTTTGATCATGCTGTATGGCATAAGTTAATTGATAAAAAAAACAATGTCAGTGTAGAAACTCATGTCCTGATTGATATATACTGCATTAATTTTCAGAAATACAAGTACACTTTTCTTAAAAATAACAGAATGATGATTTAGAAATTTGTGAACTATTTAGTCTTAACATCAATTGA
>PVIR01025945.1:0-24405 GCA_004026965.1 Petromus typicus | reverse complement strand
TTTTTGTTCTTGAGTCTGTTGATGTAGTGTATTACATTTATTGATTTACGTATGTTGAACCATCCCTGCATCCCTGGGATGAATCCAACTTGGTCAGGGTGTATGATTTTCTTGATGACTCTCTGTATTCTGTTTGCTAGTATTTTATTGAAGATTTTTGCATCAATGTTCATTAGGGAGATTGGCCTGTAATTCTCTTCTTTGGTTGGGTCTTTCTCTGCTTTTGGGATCAAGGTGATAGTTGCTTCCAGAAATGAGTTTGGTAGTGCTGCTTCCCTTTCAATTTCCTTGAAGAGTTTGAAGAGTAGTGGTGTTAACTCTTCTCTAAAAGTTTTGTAGAATTCAGCGGTGAAGCCATCAGGCCCAGGGCTTTTTTTTGTAGGTAGGCTTTTTATTACATTTTCAATTTCACAGATTGATATCGGGGTGTTTAACATTTTTATATCTTCTTCATTCAATTTTGGAAGTTCGTATGTATCTAGGAATTCATCCATTTCTTCTACATTTTCCATTTTATTGGAATATAAATTTTCAAAGTATGTGTTTATTATTCTCTGTATTTCAGCTGGATCAGTGGTGGTTTCCCCCTTTTCAGTTGTAATAGCATGGATTTGAGCCTTTTCTTTCTTTGAGAAGGTTGGCTAAGGGTCTGTCAATTTTATTTATCCTTTCAAAAAACCAACTCTTTGATTTGTTGATTTTCTGTATCGTTCTCTTAGTCTCTATTGCATTAATTTTTGCTCTGATCTTTATGATTTCCTCTGTTGTATGAGCTCTTGGTTTGCTTTGCTCCTGTTTTTCTAGTAGCTTAAGGTTCAGCATTAGATTGTTAGTTTGAGCTTGCTCTGTTTTCTTGATATATGCACTCACTGCTATGAATTTCCCTCATAGAACTGCTTTCATTGTATCCCATAAATTCCTGTAGGTTGTACTTAGGTTATCATTCAATTCTAGAAAATGTTTAATTTCATCTTTAATTTCTGCTGTGACCCACTGGTTAGTCAGTAGTGTATTGTTCAATTTCCATGACTTTGTGAAAGTCTTGGGTGTTTTTTTGCTCTTCACCTCTAGTTTCAAGGCACTATGATCTGAGAGTATACAGGGGATAACTTCAATTTCTTTGCATTTACTTAAACCTGTCCTGTGAACTAGTACATGATCTATTTTGGAGAATGATCCATGAGCAGCTGAGAAGAATGTAAATTCTCGCTTAGAGGGGTGAAATACTCTGTAGCATGCACAGAACTATTGATTGAGTTCAGCTGGGCATTACAAGGTGCCCATAAGTTAATATATCACAGGTGGCAAACTGACAGTATGTGGGCCATACCAGGGCATTTGTATTATTAAGAACTTTAAAAGGTTCCCCATAACTGCTATAGTTGTTGGAAGCAAACAGAGGGCAGGAATAGCCCATGCCTTCAAACACCTGTTACCACTCGCCTCACAGGGCACTCACGTGGGTAAATTCACCTGCTTAGGAGCAGAGCTTCCACCCTGCAGTGGGATTGGGGCAGAAGAGCCTCTAGAAGGCTCTGAGCAGCCCAGCGCTGGACAATGAGAAGAGGGAGGTGTTAGGGGGCCTACAAGAGAGATGTCAGGGGCTGGCCCTGCCTCTTCCTTGCTCACACTGGCTCCCCCTCCCCTCCCGCTGGACACCAATTACCCTCACGCTCCCACTACCCCAGCCTCTCTGCATCTTTAACAAAGCACATTGAACCTCCTCGTTAGGTTAAAAAGTCTCCAAAGAAAGGAGGAAAGCTTACTTTATGACTATTTTTTTTTTCTAACCAAGACCCTTGCCTTTAAAAAACCTCATGGGTTGGGGAGACAGAGGGATAAATGGTAGGAGCTATAAAGTCATAAATTATCCAACCAACACTTCCTTCCCCCTGCTCAGAACTGTCACAAGTCAAGGTCAAAAGCAAAGCCACGTTGGAAGGATGAACAGAAAAATCAGAAGGCCAAAAACACTAGCAGCCAACCCTCCTTAAGCAAATGTTAAATACACCTATTATGGCAATAAATAATAAGGAAGGATGGAGTGTACATGGTGTAAACACCTTTGATACAATTCTAATCTTTTCTCTGCTTCAAGAGCCACAGATTGTTATGGCAACAAAACAGAAAAACAGATCACAGCATTAATTTGATATCTCAGCTTCATTTGTTCCACATTTGCAATACAACGCGTGCATAATAAACAGCCGAGGCTGAGCCAAAGCTGAGAAAATGCTTGCCCCACAGAAGTGCCCACAGAGCATCCTCTCAGCTTTGAATTTTGTCAAGTCAAAAATAAATAATAATTTTCAACAAAGAATGGCAGTTCTGCTCCCCACACAGTTTGCTGCTGGACTGGTAACACTTGTAAAGGAGACAATTCCATTCTTGTCAGCAGGATGTGATGTTACTAGGAAGGCCGGGAGAGGCGGCACAGCAGGGTGGGGACAAGTTCGCCCTCTCCTCAGGTGTTCTGAGCTGAGAAAGTTCACCTGGCCGGGCCCTCGACTCTCCTAGTACCAGAGCCAGAGCCCTTCTCCAAGGACCCACCCCTTGCATGATTCACTTTATTTTGCACCCAGAGTGACCCTCTCATATTGACTTATGTCCCAGTGAACCCATCATACATTGAAAGCGCCAGGTCAGAAATATCTTAAGTCTCTAATGCATGTCATACCCCTAACCCAGCAAATGCCACACCACAGCCACAGAGGGCACTGTAGTGATAGTACAGGAAGGGACAACCCTGCAGACAACAGGGGAATGAAAGACAACTCCTACCAAATCTAAGTGATCCCCCAAACACTGACAACATCAAATCCCATGCTCACGTTCTTGGCAGAGGATAAGCCACCAGTAGAGGAAAACACAGTGGCTGAACCACCAGGGCTGGTGGGCAAACTGCTCTCTCTTCCGACCCGGTGGGATGAATCTTTCCATCTCAGCCCCTGATGTCCAGACCTGAGACCTTTCCTCTCCTCAGCTCTTAAGAAGAACCTATTTGAGGAAAAGTGCTCTGATAATAGACTTTCACATTCTTTCTTTTATAATAAAATAGCATTTTGTGTTGCTGTGTATGTACATGCAGGACTCACAGGCTGGGTTCACTGAACGCCACAAGTTGGATGGATCTGAGTGTGTTTGTTTTATAGGGTCCGAGTTCTGACACTTGTGTCTCCTCTCTGCTGTGGACCCACTGTGGTGTTGATCACATACATCTGCCCAGAATGTATCTCAAGACAAAGAGCTGAGCCCCAGGGCAGGGGAAACAGAAACGGGAAACAGACCACAGGAATGTAGTAAAATCCAGACAACAGTGTATTGAAGATCTGAGCTCTGTGCCTCAAAGTGGGGAGACTCCAAGCCTGGAGAAGCAGAGTGGACTTCCTGGTGTGGGTCCAGGACACACGTGTGACCTTTGGCCCCTCACATGCTCCTGAGAGGTGGTGCAGTAGAGTCAGGAAAGGAGTCTTGACTTCCTAGGTTGTGTGACTTTGTTCTCTCACTGATTTGGGGTAATGTTGAGGAAATCACTTAGTTTGTATAGATCTCTCTTCCTAACATGGAAAAGACTAAATTGGACTGATAGTTAAGAAATGACCCAGTGTGTGACTAAAATGGGTACATGCTAAACAATACCAGCAGCAAATATTTATGTATTCCTTGATTCCTAGTAAAAATCTATTTATTTATCTCAATGACTCCTTGACAAATTTAAAACTACTTGGGGATTTAAAACTATAGCCCATCAACATGTAAAATTTAGCAATACAATAAAAATTGAGAGTGAATGAGAAAGAAACATGGGCAAAGGCAAACTAAGGTAGAAAATAAAATGCTGACAAAATTAAACTAGAACACAAAACCACTCTATATGTTTGCAAAAGCAAATAAATATTTGTGCTCTGAGCTACCTAGAAGCCAAACACCCCAGAGATATCCATATGGGATCCCCAAGGAAAAAGCCTGCTGACTACCGTTCCCCATTGTGGCCCTCAAGACAGCCACAGGGTTCCGCCCCCTACTCGCAGGGATCTCTTCCACTTGTACAAATGAAGAGTGAATCACCAGGCTTTGGAGTAATGCTGTTGAGTGAAAAGAAAGACAGGAAATAAAAACAAATACAAAAAATGAAACTTGGAGAAAACAGAGGTTCCAGGGTATAAAATAAAGTTGGAAAGAAACTTTCTATCAATAATTTTCTCAGCTAGATACAGACAAATCTAAACAGATGACAAGATAATGACTACTTAAGTCTAAGGAAAATAAAAGTTGAAATAAAATATTATAATGATCCATTATTTGGCTCAGCCATGAGTAATATTCAGAGTCACAATAAAAAAATATGGAAAGATATTTAAAGAAAAATGTGACATGATCTTTTGAGAAGGCAAGGAGAGGGGAATGTAAGGAAAGCCAACAGCTTCATCTTTTGTGAAACTGATCAATTAAAATATAGAATATTTATGTCATAGTGGAAACAACAGCAAAGGGAATCAAACGTATTCTTTAAGGAGGAGGGCAGGACAGGAATGAGCCGGAAGACTCTCCTTCAACTTTTGGCACCATTTGGCCAACTTTTTAGCACCATTTAACTTGTTTGACCCATGTGCATGCTCTGATCGATAGTTTTTACTTTAATCAAATAAAAATTAATTTTAAAATGTAATTTTTCTTAAACACATGGGAAAATGTATTAAACAATGATTACTTCACAATCACATCCTCTAGCAAGCTCTTAGAATTCCAATGTCCCCCGTGCCTGTTAAAGTAAGATCTTACACGTTCATATCCAGCAGTGATGCCCTGACAGAATGATATACCCTGGACTATAAGCTCCATGAAGACAGGAACCATGCTCATCGGTGCTTAGCACTTACCACCTAGCACCTAGCATCTAGCACCTCACACCTGGCACTTCATTTGCCACTCTAAATAACAATAGCCAATAGTATTGTTGGTTTACATCTTACAGTGTGCCAATCTATGCCTGTTTCATATATTAAGCCATTTATTAAGCATTTATTAAGCCATTATTAAGCCATTTATTAAGCCATTTTTCAACATTCCATAAAATATGTCTTATTGTTATCCCCATTTAATAGGGGATTATCCCCATTTAATAGGTGATAGAATAGAAGAGGAAAGCAGGTAAGTTATCCATTAGCCCTAGCAAACCTGCCCCACGCAGCACCTACCGAGAATGTCAAAGGAAAACCCCTGCTGCACCCAGAGATCTGAGACCAGAGACTTTCTCCTCAGCCCTCTGTGACCCGGTGTGGGCCCGGCAGGAGGGTCTGCCCATTTTGGGCCTGCCCTACACCATTAGCTGGACAAATGGATGTGACCTGGGAGTTACACAGCTGCTCTGAGGGATAAGTGCTCTATAATCTAAACCACAATGGACATGAGGTAGAGTTTCTAAGTGGCTGCGAAGCATGCATGTCTGAGGACATTCACAAGACTCAGTGCCCCAAGAGCAGAGCAATGGCTGACCGCATGACACTGCAAACCTCAGGCTCTTGCAAGGTCACTGAACCCCATGGGGACCCTCAAGCTGCCCGAAGCCCTTGAAACCCATTAGGTTAGGTAAGCACAAATTATTAATGGCTAATAAGTAGATAACAGGCATGAGTGGGCAATTTCATGGAGGAAGGACACAGGACCCACGGGATCAGCTGGGACTTGCAGGCTGACCCCTGCAGGGTCACGGAGGCACAGGTTGACCTGCAGCCACAGGCCTCACTGCTGTGTGGAGATGCTGCAGCCTCCTTCTGGCTTCCAGCCTCACAAGTTCAGCTCACCGGGGCTCTCCAGCCACAGGTTTCACAGGCCCTGCCCATGTGCACGCCTCTGACCGGGCGGAGGCTGAGGCTGAGGCGGCCACTGCCTACACCCAGCCCACAAAGGGCGCCACTGAGTGCAGCAGGGGCGCAGTGAGGCTGGCACTGACAGAGCAGCTGCGAGGTCAGGCAGCTATGGGACAGGAGGGAGACAGAGTCCTCAAGAACTGAAGATGGAGGGTGGGGCTTGTGCGGAAAGATCAGCAGGCTGCAGATCATCTCTCCACCCTCCCACCCAATGGCACAGATACACTCAGGGCATGTCCTGTCATCCTGTCCTGAGGCCGGGACGCCCCCACTGTCCCTTCTGAAGCCAGCACTGGGGATTCTGCGAGGCTGGAAACTGAGGGGCAATGTGAAGCATGTGACAGGCTGTACGCTGGGGGCAGTGGGAGCCCGCACAGTGTCAGGCCAGGTGAGGCGGTCGGCACAGAGTCCATGTGAAGTGGAAGTTAGATTGTGCCAGACAGTATGTGTGGGACAAACCCACTGCATCTTATCACGTCTTGCTGACACCAGAGACTCAAAGGAATAACCATCCCAGCCTCGCCCTCCTCATCCCTGTGCCAGTCCTGATCCCTCTGCACCCCAGGGAGCTGGAGTGACCCTGTTTGCTAAGGGGCTGCGGGGAGACTGGGCCAGGTCTACAGGGGGTGCACAGGTCTCACCCCAACCCAGGCCCTTCCTCTGCCTGGCCCTGTGAGGCTGAACCCACACGTCAGCATCTCTCATCTTCTCGCCCATCTGCCACCTGCTCTTTCCACCCACCCACCAAACGGGTGCTCTTAATGGAATCAGCTCAAAAAGAAAAAACCTCCAAGTAACAAAGAATCATATAATTACTTTGCAGCTCCTTGTCCCTGGTAATTTTATGCTTGTGTTGCTATAATTACACATTACGTGGAGTTAGAGAGTCACAGCTCTCGTGTGGCCGATGGGTGACATCTGCAGGATTTTCAAATGGGGGATAAAAACCCATCAGAGAGTGTGCCTTGCTGACAGAATGCTTTCTTCCTTTGACATCTCCACACCCCAGGCATGGGAACTCAGACATCCGGGTGCTGGGGTCCCCAGAAGTGGGGCTCTCTGGGAGAAAATGTGAATTCCGCACTCATAGTGAACATGGGGGAGCCTGTGTCCAAAAGCTCACTCCCCTGCCACACTTCCAGCCAGTCCCCCTCCTGCTCCTGTTCACCTCTGGCTCCTAAACCAGCGCTGGTGGTTCCTCTGGGAGGGTGACCAGGGCTGCATGTGCAAGCTGCGCCTGGGCAACATAGTGATTTAGTGAGATCTGCCTCAAAACAAACAAAGGAAACAATAGAAAATTTAAAAGCCTGGATATATAGTACCATTAAATATCTTTTTAAAGCTTCCCAAACACTTCCGGCCCCTCGTCTCTGTCGAGGCCATGCCCTCTGCAGTCCTTACCTAGACCCCTCCCTCAGCTTGTCATGGACCACCCATTCTCCATACAAGCTTTGGATGATCTTTTTTCAAAAGACAAATCTGATAATAGTATTTCTCACCTGATTCCTCAGGGACTTATGCTGCAGTCTGGATGTGGTTTGTATTTGCCCCCCAGAGTTCCCTGTGCTGCAGGCTTGTGCCCAGGTGTGGTAATGTGGAGGTGGTAGAAAGTTTAGGTAAAGTCTAGTGGAAAGTAATTAGGTTGGGAGGTCACCATCCTTCAAGGGATTCGTGAAGGTCTCATGGGACTGCACTAGTTCTCACATAAAGGGGTTGTTAGAAGGTAACCTCGCACCTTCCCTGAAGCCCTGCCCTGCATGTGCCATTTTTACTCTCACACACACCTCCACCACTGTGTTTCCACCCAGCACAAGGCCCTCACCAAGCCAGAATCATGCTTTGAGATCCCCAAAACTGTGAACTAAATAACCCTTTACTCTTATAAAGATTCAGCCTCAGGTATTTTGTGATAACAACAGAAGAGACTAAGCCACCATCTTCAGAAGAACAGGGAGGACCCTTGAACGGCTGCCTGGGAGTTCTGGCCCCCCATTACTGCAGCATCAGCTCCCACATTACTCCTCCTGGTTCTGGCTTCATCTCAGGGTGAGGCTGAGCGACCTGGGAGAGAAGGTTGCTCTGAGAGAAGGTCGGGCTCCCGCTAAGGCCTCCCTCACTGCAGCACGTGCCCAGGGCCCTGGCGTCTCCCTAGTTGGGCAGCTGCTGCTGACTGCAGCCCTCAGACAGACTAAAGACCTTTTAACCTGCCATTTTCCCTAGTCCAAGGTCAGCAGGCAGCACAGTGTTTTCAGAATCAAACCCTTGAAGATGGCAAGAGTGACAAGAACTAGAAGACAGATGATGCTCCCTGGCTCCCAAGATCTATAAATCAACACAGAAAGCAGCCTCGCATGGGTCCCGTGGTCATCAGAAAGGGGCAGCAAACCTCATTTTGTCTGTTACAACCAAGTCAGGCTCAGGGGTCCAGAAAGCTCTGGACTCACCGTTATAAGAACCTGGAGCCAGCCAGCTTGTTTCTGAGAACCCCGCTGAGACCACAGGAAGGTCCTGCTACATATCTGTTGGAAGAAACTCACAGAGGTCACCACACACTCTCAGTACAGGAACACCCACAATCCCGGCTCCTGGTGGACAAGAAAAATGCACAGGACCCCTGTTGGCACCCACAGGAGCCAAGAATGTCAGGGCCAGTGAACACCCGTCTGACTGAACCTCCCCCACTCTGACCCAGAGCCAGCCCCTGGCTTCTCCCCTGCCTCAGTGTGGTGGCCCATCCCTATAATCCCAGCAATCTGGCAACTAAAATGGAAAGATCATTAAGTCAAGCTCAGCGTGGGCAATGTGGGGACTACAAATAAAAGGGGATGACTATGGATGTAGGTAAATGAAGAAGTATAAGGTCTCTACCAGATGAGGGGCACCAGAGTGGGGTGATGAGAGAGAATACCATGGTGGCAAGGGACTGTAAAGGACAAGGCTGGGCGAGGAGAGTCAAGGAGTTGCAGTCACCGTGCTGGGGAAGCTGAAGATGGATCTGACCAAGGAGGCAGAGCAGAGGCAAGAAAGGGGGCATCCCAGGTGTCCTCCAAAGGCCGGGCTAATGGGGTCTCCTAGAGCTTCATGAAGGGAAAGGGGGCTGCCCTTGGTGAGATGGGAGCTGGAGCAGCCGAGGTATACTGGAAATGGGAGGTGGCCTGACTGGCAAGAAGTTGTGTGTTGAGGGCACGTCTCCTCTGCCAGGTGCTAAGGCAGAGGCACTCCTTGCGGCAGATTCACTGCCACCTCTGCCCCCGTCTCATGTGCTTTCCTTCTCTGTGCATGTCCCCTTCTGTCTCTTTTGAGAATGCCACCATTGGATTCAGGGCCATCACTGAGATACGGTCTGGGTCCACAGCTGAGGAAAAGACCCAGGCCCTCTGTCTCTCTCAGCCCTGGTGCTGGCCCTGCCCAAATCTAGAATCAGCTGGGGCATGAGGAGTGGAGAATGACCGAATCTTATGCAAATGGGCATGTAGGAGGCCGAAACTAGAGCGAGGCTTGGTCGAGGTCAGCCTTCCTCCCCAGGCCGTGAAGAACAAGAGTCACAGAAAAGCTGCAGTCGGAAGTCTGTGTCTTTGCACTGGCTGGATGTGAGGAAAGGGCATGTTCAAAGGTTTCCTTTCATTCAAACAACCCTTGAGCTCAGCCATAAAGAGGGCACTGTTTGAGTCCCACCCTTCAGGGAAGCACATGACACGAGTTTGAACAAGGGTCAATCACCTGGCTGCAGTGCGGCAGGCACAGGACACTGGTCTGGCCCTCTAAGACTTGGCACAGATTCCCAGGGAGAGAGGCAGGGCACCAACTAAGAAATGCACCAAGAACATAAAATGAGTCCTCAAAGATGGCAGTTCTTAGAAAACTGCTCATCACAGTAACTCCACAGAAAAAAAAAAAAAAAACAGAAATAATCCAGAACTGACCACCTCAACTGGCTGGGCACTCAAAAACCAAAGTAACCTGCAACCTGGCCCAGAGAAAGTCCAGCAGCGGGTATCAGGCCCTCGAGCACCTCACCCTCACCCATGTCCCAGAAACCATCAGGCTGATGGGTCCCATGGCCTTTGACAGAGACTCACAGGGGCTCCCAGGGGACTGCCTGCAGAACGCTTCTGGGAAAGCTGGTCTGAAGTGGGAGCAAGGAGGTCAGGGGTGCAAGGACATCTGAAAACACGAGCAGGACAAGGGAATGGCCCCAGGGCAGGGGAAGTCCCAGGAAAAAGCTACCACATAGCACTGGCTTCCAGTCCTAGTCTTTTGGAGGACTGTGCTCTATTGAAGGGGTCGGACACCATTCCTGTAGTCACCAGGAACAAAGAGAGACCAGGGTGGAATGACTTCTAGAGCGTTTATGCCACCAGCAGCCCCCTGGCCTCTGCGGTAATTCTGACCTCGGGTGGGGTTGGAACCGGTCAGTCTTTCCCTCAGGAAGCCAGAGATGTTTTTCTCTCCTCCTGGGATGATTCTGACAGCTGATAATCTGTTTTGTTTTGCTTTGTTTTTGTGGCATTGGGGGTGGACCCCACAGGCCTTCCACCCCCTAACTATATCCCCAGCCCATTTTCACTTTTCATTTTACCACATGATCTTGCTGATTCACTATGATGCCCAAACTGAGTTTGAACTGTGATCCTCCTGCCACAGCCTTTCAGGACGCCAGGATTTTGTGTTCTCTGTGCGCAGCTTGGCTAGATTTTCCAAGCTCACTCGCTTCTCACTCTTACCATGTGAAATGGCTCACACTTCCAGTCTGCACAAGGTAGGTGCTCGGGAACCACTGCATTGTGAGTAACACGCACTCACTCCACCCTCTGCCCAACTGCCAGTTGTTCCATGGGCAAAGCTACTTACTGATGCTATGGCACATGGAGGTCCATGCCCAGATGGGAAGACTTCCTCTTGGGACAGGTCACTGCCCCAAGATAGCACATAAGAAGTGCCAGATGGGGGTCCCTTGGGGGTAGCTACTGGGTGCTACTGGGCCAGTGTGGTGACCAAGAACCCCAGAAAGTAATGTGAGCTGGCCTTGGAGTTAGGATGTCAAAGTGTTCATTTGCAAAAGGAATGCTTTCTACATTGTCACCTGGCCTCCTTTTCAGTCCTCTTTGCTGGCTCCTTCTCACCTCAGTTTCCAGATGTTGGTGTCCCCCTGGGCTCAGTCCTAGACTTCCCTTCTACACTACTATCCCTCTGTAGGAAACTTGTCTTCAGTTTAGATCACCCATCCAGACTCCGGACTCCACCCTCCAACTTCACTGTCACCTCTGCACATGGCTGTAACTCAGCGGTCAAGCTTCCGCCCACAGATTGATGGGCACGTCTTTCTTCATAACAGCTTCCGCCTCTGGTTCTTCTGCCTCTACCTGAAGCACCTGATTCCCTCTCTTCTCACATTTGTCATCTGATCTGTCACTGTGTCGCACTGGTGTCACCAAGCCTAATACTTCCACTGTGGAAGTGCCCTGATCACCGCGGTTCCAGTCACCACCCTGTGGCATCTTGATTTCTGTAGAGCCTTCCAGCAAGCCCCTGCCTCCCGGCTCCCTCCCTTCTCCTCCTATCCTCCCTCCTGACTGTTCTTCGAATGACCTGCCCTCCCAGCCACTTCCTGGCCTCCACTGACTGCCCGCTTGGGTCCCCACCCCAGTTAGAAAAATGGCCTTACTGGTGTCTATGTGCCAACCACCTCCAGCTGCTTCCTCCCCTTGCCAAGGCCTTTGCCCTGGGTACACCCAGGTGTGCTCCCTGTCACCCCTGGAGTCTTTGCTCCCACTGCAACCAAGCTTGAAGAATTAAAGGCCCTTTCCATCCCCTGATACCTGTGTCTGCTCATATAACCACCAGCTGCACCGCGGAGTTCCGAGGGATACATACTCTCATCACGGCCAAAGTCCAGCTGCCAGCCTCAGTGTATCTTTTAGTGTCTGATAGGTGCCAAGTAAACCAGGGCTATGGGCTGGACCTGAGCCACAGATTGTTTTAGAGTCAAAGCTGCGTTAAAGGAAGCCCCACTCACTGAGCAGACTTCCTGTCCCTGGCTGATTCGCATCCCAGTGGTGGAGCTGGGCAGTGCTCACGAGACCCTGTGGCCAGCTATACATAAATATTTACTCTCTGCCCCTCCCAGGGAAAGAGTGCCATTCCCTGACTTAGAGGAATGCCAGGTAAAAAGGCTTTCATAAATACTTGTGGGAAAGGTGAATGAATGAGTAAAACTCACATGCAAACAGCAACATGGACATTTGTTTCCTCTAACCAGGCTCTTCTTAGTCCATTTGGACTGCTGAAACAAATCTGATAAACCGAGTGGCTTATAAACCACAGGAAGTAACTTTTTTTACCTTTCTGGAGGTTGAGAAGTCTAAGATCAAGGAGGTGGCATATTTAGTATCTGCTGAGGACCAGCTTTCCCCTCATCGATGGCATCTTTCACCATCTCCGCTGGAAGCCGCTCTCTGGGGCTTCTTTCATGAGGCACCAGTAGCTGTTCATGAAGCTCCACTGTGTGGATCTAAGCATCCCCCAAGGCGGCTTCCTAATACTCTCATGCTGGGGCAAAGATCGTAATGCGCAAATCTGGGGGCTCAGCATTCCATCTCCACGTAGAGCAGCACTTCACCCCACGCTCCTATGGTCCTGCACATAGGACGCTGTTGTCACACTCGGCTGGCAGGTGAGCCTGAGCCAGGTCGCCTGCTATCTGCACCTCCTGAGAATGCGCTGGGTCCGATGCGGACATGGCTGTGACCTTCGCCTGGGCTGTGAAGAGGAAGACTGGATACAGAGCTGTGGGCTCCCAGGACTGGCCCTCAGCCCAGAAGTCTCTTCCTTCTCATAAGACGTGACAATGTCATGCACTCTGTGCTGTTATGCCACTGTGTCCCTTCACAAACTTCTTGCAGCTTGTTTTATCCCCATTTCACAGAAATCAGATAGAGGTTTCTGATTTTTAAGTACTGTCCCCAAAGTTGCCCAACTATCCGGGGCAGAGGTGGAACTTGAGCCAGAGCCTTGAACTTCAGTGCCCTTGTCTGTGCCATTTCTGATATCTTGTGAAATATTGGGCTGCATGGGGGGCGTGCCCAAGGGCCAGTTTCCACATTGGGGGTATGGGGCAAAATATCTTCGTCATGGAATGCCACACATATAAAATTTAAATTCTGATGTAGTTCTAATTCACATCAATCCACTTCACAGTACAACGAAGTGCTCAGGAGCCCAGAGGCGGAGGATCTGTGAAGGGAGACACCCCTGAGATTCCCGTCTCCAGGGTCACTACACCACTCAGAGTTTCTGTCACAAATGTGTGCAGAGGCGGCGACCCTCGACTGGACAGATGAGGAGAGTGAGCAAGAAAGGAAAAGTAAGGAAGGCCAAGATTCAAACACACAAGCAGAACCCCAGGCTGCAAGGCCTGGCCTTGCGACAGTCCCTTCCCATCATTCCACTCGCGGCGTTGGCGTTAATTCAGTATTAGGTTGGATCACACAGCAAGCTGGCTTGACACTGGGATGATAAGAGACAAAAAATTATAACAGAGACGTTTAGAGTGGGGAGGGGTAAGCTGGGCTGAGAGTGAGGTTCTCTGCCATATGTATTTACCTTTGCTTCACCCGAGGCCCAGGGTCACTTGGAGGTTAACCTGACATCTAGTTGGATAAGCTCCTCCAGGGCTTGGGAGGCGGCTAGAGTTGGGAACCAGAGGTCTGACCCAGCCTTCTCATTTCAGAAACAGTCTAACCTTGAAGTGCATCCTTGACTTTGTTGTTTGTTTGTTTTTTTTATTTGCAGTGTGGAGGATCAAACTCAGGACCTTCACACTGAGCTCCATTCTCAGCTATTTTAGAAATTTTTTTAAAATTCAAATCTTCATTGGTATATTGTGAATACACATCATCATCACATTCAACATTGAGAGTCTGTACCAGAATATGACTTATTTGATTCTCATTTTTCCCCTTCCCCCACCTACCCTGCAATCCCAATCCTCTATATACATAAGTTTGGTTTCCTTTTTTTTTATTACTATCACATTCTTTTTCCCTTCATTATTTACCCCTACTATATACACAAAAGAATTAAAAGATTCATATTACAGTGACATATGTGCACCCATGTTTATAGCAGCTCAGTTTGTGATTGCTACATCTTGGAAACAACCCAAATGTCCATCAACTGGAGACTGGATAAAGAAGATGTGGTTCTTTTATAGAATGGAGTAGTATTCTGCCATTAAAAATGATAAGATTGAGTCATTTATACTCAAATGGATGTAGTTTCAGGACATCCTCATAAGTGAAATAAATAGGTCACAGATGTGTAAATATCGAATCTCTTCTCTGGTATGAAATAGTAAATTTTTATTTTTACTTTTATTTGGATGGAAGTCTAAGTTGCCTGGGCAAATGTCAAACTTGCCACCCCCCTGCCTCAGCCTCCTTGGGATTTTTAAAGGAATTTTCTCCATCAATGCTGAGAAGAACTGACCTTGAGCTAAGGCTCGAGACTCCCTGGCCACTGTCCTTTAGCTTTTCAGGGCTCTCCACTTCCCCACAAGCAGGGGGTGAAGAAATAAACATCTAAAGAATCCAGGAGAATTTTCCTCCAAAGGGCCTTAAAATCTCCTGAGTTCTCAGAGTATCAAGTAAGGGAGGATAGAGACCAGAACGATAGCTCCATTTTTCTGATCAGGAAAACTGAGAAGCTGTAAGCTGTGGTGCCAGAGGGCAGCACGAGCAGCTCTTCTCCGTGTGAGGAAGCCTAGCCAGGGCCCCAGGTACCCGGGCCCCAGCCTGGCTCTGCACTCACCTGCTCTGTGTTCTCTGGTAAGTTACTGAGCCTCTCTGACTTGGTGTCACTCAGTAAGCAGACAGCACAAGTGCTCCAGGTCCTCTGCCTCTGCATAGAGCCTGTACCAGCCAAGTGCACCTGCTTGGCTGTGTCAGCTCCTTTCTAGCCAGCACTAGAATCACACATTGTTTATGGATGAGAAAATAGAGACATAGAGAAGCCCACGTCCTTTCCAAAGATCACACAGGTCGCTGAGCGTGGACCTGGACTCTGGAAAGCCTATGGGCTTTACACCAACGCTGACTCCCTGAGACCTGGGTCTGCAGACAGCCCGGCTCAGGCTCAGGCCTTGTTGGCTTTGCCTTGGGCCTCGAAACGGAGCCGGAGGATGAGGAGCTGGACGATAAGGAGAATCGGCTCCTCCTTACAGCGCCTGTGGAGACGGAAGGAGGAGCCCGCCAGCCCCGCAGCCTCCACCACCGCTCCGCCCCTGAAGAGAAGTAATTAAAGCCATGAATCCTGAGCTACATCTCCCATTAACGGCAGCAGCAGCAGCTGGGCCCTCAGCGTCTCTGTGGGGCAGCAGGACAGAGAACAGCTGATCTGCAAATGTGCACAAACCGCTTAGCTTTGGATTTACGGTCCCATGAGGGACCATCCGTCATGTTTATGGGGGACCATCACTTACAGTCACCAGACGCAGCAGCCCGAGGCCCTGCAGGAGGCAGGTGGCTCAACCCAGGGGCCTCTGGACAGGCTCCTGGAACCAGCAGGAAACAGGGCAGGTCGACCCGGCAGAGGGGGTAGAAATTCCATTCTGCGGGGTCTTTCTTCCAACAAGACTCCTATAGGCAAAAGGAGACATCTTTTTTTCTCCTTATAAGAGTCAGCTGAAAAAAAAAAAAAAAAAAGAGTCAGCTGAAGCCCAGTAGCATTTAATACTAGAACTCTGGGAGGCGTGAGAGGGAAGGAAAGTTCAACAGCACCCTGGATATTTTCCTGACTTTGGAAGACCCTATCTCATTGTACAGTGTTAAAGAGACTGAGGATGTAGCTCAGAGCAAAGGCCCAGGGTTTAATCCCGACACCCCTCCCCTGCCAAAAAGCGGAAAATCAACCCAAACATGCTTTTGAGAGTTGCTAGGGGTGCCCAGAACAAAGGATACTCAGGAGCAAGTGGAGTGTGGTGTGACCCCTGCTGTCCCAGTATGAAGTCCCTGCTCAGTGTCAGCCGCTGGGTGACCAGGGCCAAACCTCTCCCTCTCCGGGCCTGACCTAACTCCTTTATACAGTGCCCAGGACGCACCAAGCTCTGACACCCCGTGACCCCAAGGCCTACAAGAACCAACAAAAGCCAAACCAGGAGCAGCCAGCAAGGTCAGGCAGGGGAGCTGCGTCTCGGGCTCTGCCTGGACTTCAAGCCACAACAGCACAGGAGAGAGTACCCACCGTCTCCACACAGGGGTGGAGGAGAAGAAAACCACACCTCCAGGGATGTGTTTTTCCTTTGTTTGTTTTTTTTTTTTTTTTTTTTTTTGAGACAGGGTTTGCTTTGTATTTCAGGATGGCCCTGAACTTACTTTGTAACCCAGGCTAGCCTCAAATTTATGCTAATTCTCCTGCCTCTGCCTCCTGAGTACTGGGATTACAGGCATGAGTCACCACGCCTGGCATTGTAGTGTGTGGTACTGATTGCTGGTGGGTCTGAGTCACCACACCTGGTTTTGTTGTATGTAGTTACCAGGGATTAAACTCCAACCTTGTACTTGCCAGGCAGAGCCAGAACCACTGAGCTAAATCCCCAGCTGGGAGAATATGTTTCTTTAAACTAGGGTGAGTTTGACTGGCAATATGGTCAACCACAGAATTTGGATGCCAGTGGGGAGCATTTAGATTTGAGGACTCTTTGGGATTCTTGAAAGCAAGGAAATGACCCACGTATGTTTAAGATGGCTGTGGGGAGAAATGCTGGGGGAGAGTCACAGTTCAGTGGTCTCTCCCGGCGGAGTTAGGGATGGGGCCCTGGAGCCTTTCCACTGGCCATCTGCACCCCCGTTACATTTGAAAACTGAAGCTGACTAAAGGCTTTGTTTTCCTAAGTATTATTTGTTTTTAATTTTAAAGGCAGGAAGAGAGCATGAAAATGTGCCCTGGCCAGAGGGAGTTCCGTTTGCCAACCTAAAATCTCTGCTTCTCGTTAATTAGAAGAGCCGAGAAATCACCCTTCAAAAACTGCCTTTTCAACCAGAAATGCCAACTGCTCAACCTTTTGTGAGAAGCCTGCTGCTGGCTACCTCTGGAGCCCGAGCCCTGGATGGCAGAGTGCCCTCACTATGCAGTGGAAATCACCACCCAGTGCCATCTCTGCCTGCTAATTGGTGTGGAGTGTCACGCTCGCGATGTCTTTATCTGTGTGCCTCAGGAGCCATCCCGGCTCCGTGCCCCTCCCTGGGGCCCGGCTGGCTGAGCCTCCACCTCGAATGCCAAGCGCTGCCCAGGCCTCCTCTCTGCCTCCAGCAGCGGCATCTGGAGCTGGGTCTCCAACCTCCCTCCTTGGCTGGCTCTGCTCCTGGCTGCTCAGAGCAAAGGACAGCTTGGGAGGCCACAGGGGGAGAGGGGGCCAGGCTCTGTGGCCTCTTTCCTGGAGGTCAGGTAGCAGAAGGCAACACAGAGGGGTCACCAGAGGACCCTAAGATCTCTCCAGGTGGCACCTGGCCCTCAGCCCACAGAGAGGGGAGTTGTGGCAGGATAAGTGTGGCGTTTCCTGAGTGGAGGGTGGCTGGTGCACGTCTCAGTCCTGATGGCTAACGCTCCTCTGTTCAACCTGACTCCTACTGGTCATGGAATGGGGGTGATCACCAGAAAAACCAGGCCAGCGTTACAATCCTGGAACTTTCCAGCTCAATCCTGGAGAAAAACGAGCAGGAGAGTGAGTTAACTGAGCATACCAGCCAGGAGCAGAGGTGCACGCCTATAATCCCAGTACCAGGAGGCTGAGACAGGAGGATTGAGACTTAGGCCAGCCTGGGCTGCACAGCAAGACCTTGGCTCAAAAAATGCAATATCCCAGCTGGAGAAAGTAGCCACAAAAACATAGGAAACATGTGTCAGGAAGTATGTGCACCCCAGCGCCATGGAGACAGAAGCTCTGTGTTAGGCCCTTCTAGGCCTCACCCTGAGTGTCCCCTCATCCTGCTGTTCACCTGTGTACTTTGTCACATCCTTTGTAATCAACCAGTAAACCCAAGGATTGTCCTGAGTCCTGCGAGCCAACCTGAGGACAGACTCACGGGACCTCCCACTTGTAGCCAAGGTAGACATGTCCTCTGAAAAGGGGGGTCGTCAGGTAGGTTTGGACCCCTCCTCTGGGGGGCTTCTGCACAAGCTCCAGGTGAAGGTCGGAACTGAGTTGTGGAATGCCCAGTTAGTATATGAGTGGGAAGGACAGGAAAACAAAGTTTCTTTTAATGAGGGCTAACCTTCCACACTAGTGAGCAGGGTTCTCTGCAGAAAGCACCTTCCCCTGTGAAGGTCCTGGAACAGGCACCTACAGGTACCAGCTGCAGGGAAGCTGGAAGCTGGGTGCCACCTCAGTGTGCCCCCAAATCTGTGTCCACCTGTGGCATTCAATGAGATGGGTTCCATTCCCGATTCTGCCATCAATTTGTTAACAGTCACTTATATCACTTAAACTGTACAGTGTCGGCCCTCAGAGAAGACTGCTTCTCAGTGCTGTCAAGTCCTCAGTGCGGCAGCACCACCAGCCCCAGCCCTCGTCCCTCTCCTATGGCCAGGAAGGGCTGAACAGAGGCCTGTGCATCCACACTTAGCTTAGCAGGAAGGCTGTGCAAGGTGATCCAAGGTCAGGAGGGTGTGGAAGAAGGGACTGAAGCACTCTCCATGGCACAAGAGGGTCACAGTCACACTGGCAAAGAGACCCCGAGACCCAGGAGTCAGGCTGGGGAGGACTTTTGGCAGAAACAATCCCTTGCGGCTTAATATGTGTTGGACTGATTTGGGGAACATAAAACATATAAAAGGAAAAAAGCAATTGCACCTCAGAGCAAAAAATTGCCACCATCGGACTTTTCACCCAGTGCAGTCTGGGTAGGAGGTGGAGCAGGAAAACCAGCAAAGAGGACCGCCATGGTTAGAATGAGCCGCCCACTGTTCAGGTGTCAAAAATGGTCCCCTAGGGGGCAAGTCTGAGGTGATTAGTCACAAGGGCCCCAGCTTTATGGGGGGATTAATCCTGATATCCAGGAAGGGAGTTCACACTGTGGAAATGAGCGCCCAATCAAAGATGAACTTGGCCTCCTCCACACTTCCTGTGCGCTTTCCTGGGCTCCTGCCTTCCCCAGGGGACAGCAAAGCAAGAAGGCTGTCTCCAGGGGCAACCCCCGGAACCATAAAAACAAAATGTATCTGTTTTTTTGTAAATTATCAAGGATCAGGAATTCTGTTATACAAACACAAACCTGACTAAATCAGGGAAGGAGTTAAAATGGCAGGAAAATAAGAAACAAAGGAAGAAAATAAATACCCAGAAAGCAGGGGGTGTCCTTTGTGGGACCGAGGATTGTCCTAGAAGTTTTACCCTGGTTTTCAAAATTTAAAAATGGTTTTTCTTCTCTCCTCACTCTTAAAGGTCTCAAGATCTCTCTGGACATCTTCTTTCCCCCAGATGCTCGCGGCCATGTTCCCATTTGGGGAACAGTGTCTGGGCTGGCTAACTGTCACAGGTGTACAAGTCCCCACTCCAGTCCACTCAACAACATTCAGCACAGGCCATGAGCCATCTTCAGTTGCTAAAATATAAGGCAGAGTCCTTGGGGCTCTCTCTTCCCACTCTTGCCTTCACAGCTCTGGTATAGTGGCAGAGTCTGTTACAAAGTTATATAAGAAAATGGACTAAATAACATTGAGAACACTCTGAAGAGCTCTGTCATGGCCAGGGATATGGTTACAGAGACTGGAATAGCCTCTCTGAGCTGCAGGAACTTGGTATAGGCAGCTAGAACCTTATTTCTGGCATCTGCTTGGGAAGTAGGAATGAGTATTTCTTTCTTGGCACAAAACTGCTGAGCAAAGATCATATCTTAGGCCGTGGAGGCTGCTATAACAGACTTTTATGAAGCAGGAGGCTTCAACCACATTTATCTCCCATGGTTCTGGAGGCTGGGAAGTTGAAGTTCAACATGCCAGCCATCTTGATTGCTGGTGAGGGCCTCTTCCTGGTTTGTACCTGCTACCTTCTTGCTGTATTCTCCCATGGCAGAGAGAGATCATCTCTGTCTCTTATCAGGGCATGACAAACCAGTGAGGGGTCTTTCTTCATTACCCAATTATCTTCCAAAGTTCTGCTCCACCAAATACTGTCCCCATTGAGGGTTATGGATTCCACATACACATTTGGAATACACAACACCAGTTCAGGTCTCAGACACAGAAACAAAGTCACAGAGATTTAGGACCTGCCCAAAGTGGGGATGGAGAAGTTTCAAACTCCTCTCCTAGGACAGAAAGCCAAAGATCCAACTCATGGCCCTATCCCTCCATTTCTAGTTGTTATCATATGCATAGCATGGTACCAACATAAAAGGCATATATGCTATGAAGTATTCATTGGTGTTGAAGAAAATGTGCGTCAGTCAAGAAACAGTTCAGAGTCACACATCAGAGCAGGTGGACCAGCCTTTAATGACTCGAAGCTGCTCTGTGTGGGATGAAAGGCGAGACATAAACAAGTAGAGGGGAAGGCCTGTGACCGCACCACATGTGACAGAGGTGGGTGGATTGTCAGCTCCACTGGCTAGGAGTCTACGAGAGACTGGTAGAACTTACTTCTGGGCATGTCTGGGCAGGTCATGGAGGCTAGCCTTGGGGTCTGCCCCAGGGCTCTTGCTTTTCCTCTCCAGCACTGTTCTGATCTGCTTCCCAACAGCTTTGCTCCACACGCCCTTGCACCACAATGCTTCTGCCTTGCCAAGTGTGGATTGGATTCCCTGAAATCACAAACCACACTGAACCTGTCCTCCTTTAAGTTGTAGGTTTTGGTTATTGTGTCTGTGGGTTTGGCTGTTGTGATAGAAAAGCTGAGTAATAAACCAGATGCCAGATTTCAATTAATACTTTTTTCTGGTCTCCCAAGCAGCATGTTGCTCAGGTCATGTTATAGGAATCAACAGGGCTCAGGATCAGATAAGGGACAAGGACAAATGTTCTGTGAAGTATACTGTGATAAGCCAGGAGGTCTGGGGACACACACAGGAAGAGAACCTGTGCCTGCTTTTAGACCCTGGCAGAGCCCCACCCATTATACAATACCAGCTTATTATCTCTGGCACTCTGGTTAAGGCAGTTCCTATTGACTAGAGCTTCCTGCTTTGACCATGCACGCATAGCTTGAGAGCACCAGAGAAGTGGGGACACGTGGTTTTCCACCGAGCCAGCCAATGGGGAAGACCTCAGGGAGTGGAGCCCACAAGGTCTGACAGCCTCGAAAGCTCTGTTCTCTGTGGTGGTTTATTATCTCTTGTCCTCTCTACTGGAATGTAATCATCATTGTGAGACATCAAAAAGTTGGAGACTCAATCCAACTGTAGGGTCTAGAGGAGAGGTCTTTGGGAGGTAATGAGAATTGGATAATGTCATTAAAGTAGAATCCTCGCAACTAGATCCTGGCTTTATCAGGAGAAAGACAACACACACACACACACACACACACACACACACACAGAGTTGCTATCTTCACTATGCACCACTGTGGGACTAGGCCACCAAGAAGGCCATTACCAGATGTGGCTCTTGGCTTCCAACCAGAACATAAGCCAAAATCAACTTCTTTCTTTATAACTTTCCCAGCTTTTGGTATTGTGTTATTAGCAAGACAGTAGATTAAGCTGCCTTCCATGACAAGATATGGGCTGGGAGGCAGGGGAGTAGTTCTGGAGAGTTATGAGACCCTAGAGGACACCAGAGGCCAACAGTTTAGGGAACTATACTAAAGAGCACTCCACTAATGGCACTTTGTGGGGACCCTGTTTGGTGGGTGAGTGAATCCCCAGCTTGGCTAAAGGGAAGCGGAATGGGAGGAAATGAGGTTTGAAAGTTCAGTGTATTCAGCCTATGGAGACCCCTGCATACCAGGCCAGTGGTACGGAGTTTTTCTGGCAAGCCAGCCATGACTGAAACTAGGCAGGAGGCAGGTAGATTATGCCCCAGATGTGTCCTGATGGCTCCTCTCATTTCCACCCACTGGCCTCCTTCCTACTCTTTTGCCTAGCCAGCCCACCAGATCAGTGCCTAGCACAGAGGGGGGAGTGGGAATAATTCCCCAAACTAATTAACAGAGAGCATGTCCCGGGGACCCAGAAGAAGAGGTTAGATGGATGTTAAATATGACATGACATTTACAACCACCAATCAAAAACTCAATAGTGAAAAAGAAATTATCATTTAGTTATTGCCGTTAGGCAGAAAACTCTTTGAAGAACTGTGTTACGTCACTTGGGGTGAGAGACACACAGTAATTACATATTTAAGATGATTGTAAAATCACCTTTCTGGACAGTGGGCCCAGTTAATAACCTTGTTTGGCTGTGGTTTCTGGGGCTTTGTGAGGGCCTGGGAGCAGATGCTGAGCATAGGCAAGGACAGCCACCTGGTCAGGGACTTCCTGGGGACCAGAAGATAAGAGATGCTCTGAGGAAAGACTGTAGAGAAACAAAACAATTAACGTGGATCTTTCAGTAGTTTGCTGTGCAGGGTCCCTGCACCTGTCTCCGCCGTGAGACCCATGAACGTGCGGCTCACTGCTGTAACTCGGTGAGAGAGTGTTTTTGAGTTCTGTTCCCAAGTTGATACAGAATAAAAACAGATGTCCCCACAGTGCTGGGGCCAAAGCACGAGGGACAGCTGATATCCAGCCCCAGAAGATGTATCATAGAAGCACTGGGTACTGAGCATGGCCTCAAGGGGCCTGAAGCCAGAACTGAAGAGAGGGGAAGGGTGACCCCCGAATCCAGCAGTGTGTTAATCTGTGACCCGCTGATGCCAGCCCCTGAGTGCATCTCTGTCTTCACCATTTGTATGATGAGCTTTGATTCTCCTAACTCAGCAGGACTGTGGGGGCAGGGCGGCCAGCAGAGCCACACAGTAACAAAGGCTCAGGGGAAGTTTGTCACAGGATAAAAAAATAATGACAGGCTTTCACATCAAGCCCTGCTCCCAAATCCAACTGTTCCCCCAGTATGTGAAGCTTAGGCTCACTAAAAAGAAAAATACAAATACATATATAAAAGTAATTGAAGTCCTCCCGGAAAGGAGGCTTCGCTGCCTCTCCTCAAGCCTGGCTTCACCCTATGACTCTCCTGAGCTCGAAACAACTAGCAACAGAAATGGAAGACTGTAATTAAAGTGAGACTGGCTGATGCTGCTGCTCAAATTAAACTCCTTTAAAAAAAAAAAGCATTTTCAATAAAGAGAGGCTAAACTCAGCATGCTTTAGTCATTACTACAGCACTTTTCTTCCAGGGGGATTAAAAAAATATAAAGTATAGGGCCCAGGAACTTTGATCAAGGAAAGTATTTTCCAGCATGATATTCTTCCCGTCTTTCATTAAAATTTTTCTACTGTGATTCAACATTCTACATGTGCAGATATCTACACACGTGCTAGGTCACTTCTACCCAGTCAGGATAACAGGACCTCAGTTATGGGGTTAGATATTTCTTTTAGAATCTCTTGGGGGAAAGGTATGTACATAAAAAATATATATGATAAAGGCTCTGGCTACAAATACATTTTGAAAAAGGACTTGTTTCCCCAGCCAAGGTAGTGGTTTTGAACTTAGGAACACAAGGAAAAAAAAAAAACCCTGAGCGGCTCCCAGGCACACGAGCTTTCTAATCCCAGGACTGAGGGAGAAGGAGGGAGAGGACAGGGAAAGAGCAGATAGGATGGGGGCAGGGGATGGGGCAGGACACGAGGGACAGCTGCCAGATGCCTGTGGTCACACAGGAGAGAAACCAACTCACACCCGCTTAAGAAATAAGGGCGCCGAGATCACAGTCTCGGTTGTCTATTGGTACATTTTTATTCTGTATCAACTTGGGAACAGAACTCACTGAGGTTGGGTGACCATGAAAGTCTCTGCAGACGGCCGTGAAGGAAGTCCCGCAGGAGGAACTAAAACTCTTCAGAGATCCATTCCCAGACTCTGCCTGCTGCTCTGCCCTGCTCCTCCTCACCCCACTTTATCTGCTTCACTCCTCTCCCCACAGCTCAGCGTTCTCCACAGGAAGATCCCATGGTTCTCAAGACTGTCCACCTCCCTCCCCCACATCCAGCCGCCTGCCAAAGCCAGCTAGCCATTTATGAATCCCAAGTCCAGCTTCCCAAGAGGGAGAACTGGGCCAGTCCACATGCCCCCCTGAGCCCCACTCCGGCAGGAAGAGGTCACATCCTGTGAGCACGGGCCAGAAACAACCTCTGGAGAAGACTCAGCCTCAGAGAGTAAAAACAAAGATAAGATGTGAGAAACTGAGGGTGTAAATGAGGTCCAAAATGAATAACAGGTATTGTGAAAGAGGAAGAAAATGTTCAAAGGAGATGGGGAACAAGGGGGGGAGGCAGGCGAAGCAAAGGATGGAAAGAAAAAATATGAAGGTAAAAAGGAAAAGCATGGAGAAGAAGGAACCCTTCTGCACTGTTGGTGGGACTGTAGACTCGTACAACCCCTGT
>PVIR01025944.1:0-24245 GCA_004026965.1 Petromus typicus | reverse complement strand
ATGATTTTGTTATTATGCCTGAATATGCCCAAATGCACATTTTTCGTAGTGACAGTCAAGGTTGGTGTTTGGACTTAGGAACAGAACAGCTTTGGAGCCTTTTCTAGCCTACCTGCTAGCCTGCCTGCCTGCTAGCCTATCTTGACTGTTTCTCAACAGAAATGTCCATAGCACTTAGAGGAGGAAAAAAAAATATCTTTTTTTCTCTCTGCAAATGCTAGTTTTCCTAACTGGGACCTTGTGAAATAACCACTTGAGACAGCGGCCAGGAGAAAGGCACATGTGTCCCGTGCCGTAGTTGTTCCTACACGCACGTGGAAGCCTTCAGAAGAAACACAAAGACCCAGAGAGGCAACGGGGACTAAAAGCTTCGGTACCAAGTTGAACAAGAGAAAGTAACTCAGTATATTATAAAAATATGGTAAGAGGAAGGAAAGTGGAAAAATACGGGTTAGTTTCACAGAGTTGGTGCTGATTTCGCTCTGCCTGGCCTCTTCTTCTTTGGTGATAAGACTGTGTTTCCTCCTCCTGGGGTAGGGAGAACACTTTCTATAGGTGAAGCTAACCTCCTGCTTTCAGAGAGAAATAAAACAAGGATCTGCTGTTTTTCAGTGCTTTTAATTTAAAATAGTTCATAAGCCAAAATGAACCATTTGGAACTTAACCTGTCAGACCTGGTCCTGTGGGCTTTGGAAATATCAACTTTGGTCTTGGTAACTACGAAGGCAGACACAGTTCTTATTCCCATTTTACAGGTGAGGGGAGCTGGAGAACAGAAAGACTGAGTTTCCTGCCCAGGGTTGCAGAGTAGATATGTGGCAGGGCCAGGAATCCAGTGCAGGCAGCATCATGGTAGACCTCTGAATGATACCTTGTCCTGCTTCTGGATAATTTTGGGATACTTTTTGGCTGCTAAATTGTGTCACTTGCTTAAAGATATCCTTTATACATTAATCTTTATATTTACTAGAATATGAGTACTGGAATATTAGTCTTCAAGGAAAGCTTAACAGACTAGTGGAAATGTGTCTTCATGGTATTACTGTGACACTTGGAAGGAAGGGAAGTTTTTCACCAAAGGTGTTCCCTGCTCTTGTATGTTACAACCTGGGAGTTCCCAGAGCTCAACTGCTGCTCAAGTGAAAAGGAAGTGCTAACACAGTCACTTGCTGATTTGGTTTTGTTTCGTACTGTAAGACAGAACTAAAATAACTACCTCAGTGGGTAAAAATAGAATGGTCACATGAAGCATCAACTGTCTGTCTTTAAAAAAAGCAAATTTGTAAAACCCACAAAGTAAAAAATTCACCTTTACTTTTTCGGGTTGAAAAGAGCACCCATGGATAGACACTGATCCTCTCTGTTGTTTTCCTGTAATTTGGGGGAACTTTGTCATGGTGACCCAAGGAAGAATTGCATTCATGTCATTTCATTTTCTAAGACATAGTCAAATTTGACATCAACCCTCACAAATCTAGGAGGTAAGGTAAGAATGTGTGTGTTTTAACAAAACAAAAGGCTCTGCTTCTAATCCTTAGGATAATGTGGTTTTGAAAAATAACATTAGTAGTCGCATTTATTAAATGCTAAGCCATTTGTCAGTTTTGTTCTGAAAGCTTTATTAATTGAAAAATTCTTACTGTAAGCGTTGAGTCTTTCGTTTACAGTGCTATTACTCAGCCCATTTTATAGCTCAAGAAAGAGAGGCACAGAAGGGCTAAGTGCTGTGCAGACATAGTGCAGTGGGGCCAGGACCCCGTGTGGCTCTTGTTTTTAAGCAGTAAGCTCTGTTGTTCGCGCTCTGCTGGTTCTTCCCCACGTGAGAGGTAAGACATGGAAAGCAAAGCAAATTGGTTTCTCCTTTTCCTTTATTTTATTTTCCAAAAGGTACCAAGTTTTTCTTTATTTTCTCGGACTGATGGCACACCAAGCAGTAGAGCCAGGCTCAGATTTCTGTACTTTTTAAATCAGCCTGGGCCCTTGCATATCAAAACATAATTATTAAGCCTTTAGTTTTTCTCTGCCTTGAAAGAGTACCCTTTGATAGACAGAATCCAGTGGATTGCTGCAGAATCCACTCGCACCTTACCTCCCAGCCTCCTGTCTCCCCTGACCCCCTTTGGAGCATCTCGACCCCCAGTTCCACTGAAATCTTTGCTGTGCTATATTATAACTGAACCTCTTTGCTCATGATATTTTCTTGTCTGTTATAGGCTTTCTTCCTTCTTTGCTGAGAATATGGCTATGTATGATTTCTTTCTTAATGAAGTCTTCTCAGACTTCTCTGGACAAATAGATCCTTCCATTTTGTCCTGCTGCTGTTAGTAATGGTTATCCTGTGACCCCCGGTGCGAGTCAGTGAAGAGTCTAAGAGGGCAGCTCAGGGTCCTTGCAGAAGTCACATCATCCACAGAGCGTTCCGGAAGCAGCGTCCGGTCACATCTTCAAGTGATGCCAGCTTTATCTGCTCCTGGTCAATTTACTTAACTCTGTGCCCTATTTACTAGCTGTAAAGTGTAGATGTTAAATAACGCCTTGCTCCAGCAGGCTCAGTGATTCCGTAATTAATGCAGAGCGTCTGAGAGTGTTGGATGCAAGGGGCCGTGCGTGTGCAGCTGACCTCCTTGAGCCGTTGTGTGAGTGTCGGGATCGCTGTGCTCTCCAGGGCTCACGCCCTCCTCTAGTCACCTGTGTGAACCTTTTATTATGGAGCATTTCAAACATACTCAGGAGGAGACAGAACATTGGATCCATCACCCTCCTAACCCTGAGCCACAGCCTTCCCATCACCTGCAGTATCCAGAAAACCCCTTCCAGTCCTATTATCTTGTATAAATCATGTCATTTCTATGCTTCAGTATATAGCTCCAAAGTTGCATTTAAGCGGAGCCATAGGGCTGTCATTGCATTTCTAAATGTAGCAACGGAATTTCCTTGATGATGTTAAGTACTCAGCAGAAGAAGATACTTTAAAAATAATTTTAATCTGTAGAATGTTTCCAAGGGATGAGTTGTGTTAGAAGATGGCTGTAAATTGGTTATTTGTGACACCAATTGCATGAATATTCCTATAGAAACCATAGTAAAAGCAGGGACTGGCATCTAATCCCATAGTAATGTATGGAATATCCAATGAGGCAGCTTCCTGTATTTCTCTTTGAGCGTCTTACAGGGAAGAGTTGTTGGGGGATTTATCCTTCTCTAGAGATCTGGCTCCAAAACACACGTTCTGTTTTTCTTGCTGGTGATTCCTTTTCTCCATGTTCACTTTCTCACTCCATTTTCCATTGGAAGCAGAAGGATGAAAACTTGGCCAGCACGGCTGAGTATAAACATTGGAAAAAATACAGGCGGGGATAGAGGCAGGAACAATATGGGGAAGCTACTGTTGCTGCAGTTTGGTCTTTCAAAGACATTTCAGAGACAAGCAGTGATGTGAGCTCTGTGAGTGAGGGGGCTAGGGACGTGCGTCAGTGCAGTAACAGCAGACACGAAGACCGGATCTGGCTGTGCAGTGCAATTCTAAGTGATTTCTGTTTCCATTTACACTTCTCGGCGTGCCCTTGTGCCTTCTGTAGTAGATCAGCAGAGAGAGGAGTGTTCTTGGGGGTGGATTTGGCCAGGTATGGCAGGGTGGAGGCAACTTTGTCCCCTCCAGAAGCCAGCCCGGTGAAGCTGTACAGAATGCTATAGAGTTGACACTGCCAAGGGTACCATTTATCTGGAGTGGCTCTTCACTCACTCATGGTCCATGGCACAGGCTGGGACAGGGGTGGGAACTGTGTGTCTGTGGAGGGAAAACCGAGAAACATTGAACGTATGAAATGTACACACACATGCACAGTTACAGACACAGACAGACACACAGACACACACAGAGAGACACACTCACCCCTAGAACAGAAGCAAAATGCTGCCTATCATTGTTGACTGTAGAAACCCAAGGACTGAAACTTAGGCTGAAGACCTTTCTCTTTTGCTGCTAAAAATGGAGGAAAGCAATTTGCTATGACATACCCGCTGCCACCCCCATAGCCCAGTGGTCCCTCAGCAGCAGTTGCGGATCTCCGAAGATTTGTTTCTGCAGAAACCATGATTGCCAACCTATATGAGGGTTGTTCTCTGATTTTGGAAATGGGACTTTTGCCTTTAAATCTCTTATCATTCATGAAGATTTTTTCCAGGATCCTATTTTTACTCAGGATGTTATTCTAAAAACCAGAACCTTCTTATTTAAATCATGTTTCTGTATATAACCACTAGTTTCTTGATATAAGAATCCTTCCCCCCAATATCAAACATATTATAAAATACAAAGCACCCGGGTAAGTTGCTGTTGTGAATTAATTAAGAGAAGAAAAAAAGCATGGCGATGCTAAGATCATTTCTGGATTGTTTTCAGTGAAATGTTTTTGCTTGTGAAGGAGAAGACAGTTTAATTACTAAGTTAGAAGTGCCTTTAAATTGAACTAATTCAACTTTTCCTGACCCTAGGTAAGTCTGTATCAAAATTCGCAAAGGGTACCAACAACAGCCACTCCCCCAGCCTGAAAGCCCTCTCTTGCTTCTCCTATGGAGCCCACTGTATCTGAGGCTCAGCCTCTGAATTCTCAGTCCTATGTGGAAAAGGGAAAGAGACACTTTTATAAATAGTATTGGCTTTTGTTGGCCCATTTGAGATTGTTAGGAAAATATGTCATTTTCTATTTTTTTCTGTTGAAGAGCTGATTCGGACTCTTTACCTTTTTATTATTGACTCATTTGAATTTTCGTTGTAAGTAGCATTTGTTAACCTTGGCAAGTGTCTGGTTATATATATATTTTTGGTTGTACTTCTAAAATTTTTGCATTTTTAATTTTTTTCTTTTTTTTTAGTTTCTTGAGACAGAGCTTCGCTTTGTAGTTCAGGCTGCCCGTGAGATCACCGTGTAGCCCAGGTCAGCCTTGAACTCACAACAATCCTCCTGCCTCTGCCTCCTGAGGTCTGGGCTTCCAGGCATGAGCCACCACGCCTGGTTACTTTTAAAATTTTTGAATGAGTCTTCTTTCTTTCCTTCCTTCTTTTATTTATTTGCAGAAATTGGTGTAGAATTCTATTATTACTCTTGATATAATTCATCAATGAGTCCTCTAGGCCAAGGACTGACCTCTCCTTTTCATTTTCATTTCTTTTTCCCTTCCCTTCCTACCCTTTTCTCTCCACCTTTCTATTTCCCTCCCCTTTCCTCCTCTTTTATGATACTAGTATTAGATCCAGGGGTGCTCTACTATTGAGCTGTGTGTCTAACTCGTTTTAATTTTTTTATTGCTAGATAGGACCTCACCAAAAGCCCAAGTTGGCCTGGAACTTGTGATTCTCTGGCCCCAGTCTGGAGTAGCTGGGATATCAGGGAGGCTCCACCATGTTCTCCCATAGGCTTGGGAGTTTCTTTGTAGGAAAGTATTAATTTATAGGTTCAGTTCCTTCAATGGATACAGTGTTATTTAATGTATCTATTTCTTCTTGAATCGGTTCTGGTAATTTGTGACTTTTAAGAAATTTTCCCGTTTTATACAAGTTTTCAAAAAAATTGGCACAGCTGGTCAGTGGCACATCCTTGTAATCTCAGCCACCTGGTAGATTGAAGCAGAAGGTTTCAAATTTGAGGTCAGCCCGGGACACTCAGAGAGACCCCGCCTCACCATAGGCTGGGGTATGTCACTTGGTAATAGGTCACGTGTGAGTTGATCCCCAGCTACACACACAGACACGCACAAATTGGCATAAATTTCTTGAGAATGTTCTTTTCCTGAATGCTAAGTGTTCTTTAGGGGCAGAAATGATGTCCTCTTTTCATTTTGTAATTATGTCTTCTGTTTTGATCACTCTGGCTAGAATTTTTACTGGCGTCATTTATTTGTTCTTCTTTCCTTTAATTCGTGAGCACATGTTTGCATTACCGAATGATGATGTTCATCCTGGGAAGTGGCCCGTGCTTATAACTGTCACGCTCACGATCGGGCCCTGTGCCCATGCCCTTTTCCTCCTCCCTCCTCATCCTCTTCCCTGTGTCCCAGAGTCTATCTTCTATGCTCCTGTCTGCTCTCTTTCATGGTATTTGTTTCCATATTTATATTTTAGCTGTCTCGTGTAAGACAAAACATGAGGCATTTGACTTTCTGAGTCTGACTTATTTCACTCTGCATGATGATCTCCAGGTCCATTTGTTTTCCTGAAAATTGACTGTAAATTTGAAAGGTCCGGGTATTTTGTGTGTCTTTATCTCCATCATGGGACTCTTTGGTATCTGATTCTTGCAGGTGGTAGAGGAACTTGGAATCAATATTTGATGGATGTGGCTGAATGAAGGACCAAAGTTCTCAGACTAGATATAAATACAAATTTCATTTTTATTGTTTTCCACTTCCCTGAGTGGTCTCATGTCCCTAAACACGGTGCCCTACCTTCGGGTTTGTATTCATGGTCTGATCCAGCTGGCAGCCTGCTGAGAAGGCGCAGCAGCTGGTTGAATGAGAAACGCTGTGGTGCTAGTGGGCCTGCCGGCAGAAGCAGTGTGTGTACAGAGGCTTGCCAGGGTTAGGACGGAGAGAACAGGCAGAGCAGAGAGTCACAGCACATGCAGTCCTGTAGCCTGTGGACTCCGAAAGCACTGATTAGGGAGAGGGATTTCGTCTCAGCACATACCCCATTTGCCACATCCCAGTAATGCTGTCAGTTTCATCTTATTTGTTGCATAGTATGTTTTTGTATTTCCATCTGTGAACTTGCTTTGGTTTCATTTTTGTGTAAGAGCTATAAACATATCCATTGAATTTGCATTTATCAAGATACTTAAGTGTCTGCGATACTTAAGGATTCACAATTGGAATTAAGCAGAATTCAGGTCCTGGATTATTAAGTGACTTTGGGCAAGTTAAGTATATTCACCATGTCTTGGTGTACCCATCTGAGAAACAGGATGACAGTGGTTCTGTTATAAAGCTCTGAGGTTTATAGAGATAATATGCATAAAAGACCAACATAATGGTGGATTATAGTGAGTGTTCTGTAATTATTGACTTTGGATATAGCATAATTTCTTTTCTATAGCAAGAGCTTATGAATATTTGAGTTGAGAAGCCTGGAGACAGGTAAAAGCTTTAGTGTTTTTGAGAGATTTTCAGTTTAGTGTTGGCTCAGCACTTTATGTTTTACAATCAGTCTCAGAGTCTGTTACATACTCAGTTTCCTGACAACTTACTGGGGTTATTGAGAAAATAATGGCAGTGAATCAGGGCTCTGTGAGGAACACAACCAACGGGGGGAGGTGCGCACACACACACACACACACACACACACACACACACACACACACGCACATATACACCCCAAACATGTCTGCATGCATATACGCATATGTATATATGTATTTCTGTGTATATAGATGAGACTTATTAGAGAGATGGGCTTACATGATTTAGAGGTTGAGAAATCCTACAGTCTGCTCTCTAAAACCTGGAGATGTAGGAAATCCAAGAGCATAGTTCAGTCAGATCCCAAGGCCTGAGCACAATGGAAGCCACTGAAGTCTGTGGCTGGAGACAGAGATGGGCATGGGCCAGGTTGCTGGCACGAGCCCCAAAGGCCTGAAAGCCAGGGCTCTGACCTCCATGGACCCCGTCTCAAGAGTAGAGAGCCTTTGCCTCTTTGGCTCTCTTTCACTCTGTGTGGACCCTCAGGGAGTTTGGTGGCACCTCCCTGTGGATCCTCCCTACTTCTCCTCCTGATTGAAAAGCTAAGCTCTTCTTGCCCAATCTCAGGAACACCTAGAAATGTTTTGTCAGCCAAGTGGGTGTCCTTTGGCCCAGGAAGGTTTGCACATAGAGCGAACTATTGTGAAGTCCCATGTACAGACGCTACCTGGCACCCGTGCACACCATCTGCCATGCCCTTGCGAGCCTGGCGAAGCAAAGAGCACCATCCTGTTTCTGTATAGAGAGGAACAGAGACACAGAGGAGGCAGAGACTGTCCTGGGCTAGGTGACAAAGCTGGTGCTGGAATTGGGACATGCTCTTTTCCAAAGCTCTCACTCTCTTTCTCCCTGAGGGCCCACTTCTGGGCAGAGGCTCTTTGTCCAAAATTAGGTTTCTTTAATTTAGGAATGATATTGGTATTAAAAGACCGAGTATTCTGGAAACCAGTATAGCTTGTGAGACCATCTGGGGGAATAGGATCCCTTACATCCAATTCCAGCTCAACCATCCAGTAGCTGTGTAGTTTTAAGCAAGTCATACTTTATCTCTGTTTTGTTTTCTCACTTATGCTGGTTGTAAAATTGTCATTGCTTATCTTTTTGCAAAGTGTACCAGCAGGACAGTCCACTCTTGGCTACATTGTCTACTAAGTGTCAAGGCGGCTTCTTAGCAAAGGATCAGTCTGAGGAGCTCTGAACTCTTGTTAGCAGGACAAAGAGGGCAATGACAGTAGACTAGGGAAATTTACATAAAAAAGGATGGAGTTGGACCTTTATTTCTGGGCCACAGGATACACACTAATATTGATCATACCTCAGGAATCACAAATTAATTTTGCTGTTGAAACAACTCTCCAGAATCGTGTAAATGGAGTGCTAACTTTGACCACTGCTCTGAAGGCATCCCCAAAGCTCCTCCCAGGGGCCCTCTGGCAGGCTTGGAAAGACTGGCACGCCCAGACCTAGGTGGGCTGCAGAGCCAGTGTGTGGATTAGACGTGCAAAGAGCACTGGACCTCACTAGCTCTGGGCTCCCGCTGGTTAGTCCCTTAGCATTTCTGACCCTCTCTTCCTTAGCCCTTCCCTCCCTCCCAGGGTTACCCTGCGATGAGGCTCGTGAGAGGTAACACAGAAGGTGCGTTGTGGAAAGAAGTGTCTGTCTAGAAGGAAGGCACTAAGCACTTCTTAGCTCATGCTCCAGATTTTCAGCTCCCTCCAGACATTTCCACCTGGTTGTCCCCTAGTCACTTGGACCTCCTCCCCACTGTCTTTCACTGTTCTTGCTCCTAGCTTATAGTGTCAGGGTCTGCCAGTTGCTCCAACTCAGAATTGCCAAACCTGGTCCTTCTGCCTCATCCACCCCCTGAGTCACCAGAAAGTTCTGTGGCCTTGGCCTCTTAAGTTCTCTGGTGTCTCTGCTTCCCCCTCCTGTCCTTCCTGCTGTGTACTTGGTTCAGAAGCACATTTCTATCACTAGAAATATCACAGCAAGCTCCTAGCTAGCGTCCCTCTCCCCACTTGGTCTTCACTGTGACACTGATAGCTGTACTCAGTGTGGTGCTTCTCATTCCCCCTCAAACCTGCTCAGGTTCAGTCCAAACTCCTAACCCTGACATAGAAACGTCTTCCTCATTTGGCATCAAGCAACCTTTTCGGGGTTGTTTCCTATGTTTCTTCCAAACCACCCTGCATTTCAGCCTCAGTGGATTTTTTTTTCGTTTCCCTAGATGCTCAGTACCGTTTCTGGTTTTTTTTAAGGTTTTTTTGAGACAGGGTTTTGCTTTGTGGTTCAGGCTGGCCCTGAGCTCAGCCTCCAACTCACATCACAGCAATCCTCCTGCCTCTGCCTCCCGAGTGCTGGGATTGCAGGCGTGAGCCACCACGCCCGGCACTGTGGTATGTGGTACTGGTTGCTGCTGGGCCTGAGTCTCCACGCCCAGTATGGTATGTGGTTACTGGGGAATCAAACCCCGGCCCTTGTGCTTGCAAGACAGGCGCTGGAACCACTGAGCTAACTCCCCGGCCCCCGTTTCTGTTTTTGCAGCCTGGAATCCTATTTGCTTTCTCTACAGGAAAACTCCTACTTATCTTTGAAAAAAAAAAAAAAATCAAAGTATCACTTCCTCCCTGAAATTGCCAACTTCTCCTGCCCACTACTGCCCAACTCCATGTCATGCCATAAAAGCACTCTGCTTTATCATTTCTATATTGTGAGTCACTCCTTCCTTCTCCCACCGTGTTATTGTGAAATTCTCTTGCCAAGACCCTTGACCCCCTGCTTAGAAACTCCAGCATACAGTCCTGGGCTGATAGCCACTGTTTGCTGGTAGAGTAGATAAAGTACTAAATACACAACTTAAATTTGAATCTTTGCTCATTTTATAGGATGATATTTGAATGAGAAAGCTCATACAATAGCTCATTAGATCATATGTCACAAAGCCGGAATTTAGAGTACATAAATCAACCCAGTCTATCATAGTTACCCCAAATGTTTCTGTGTAAATTAAGTCATATCTGACACCTGCTTTTAGTAACTGTCGCAGGGAGTGAGTGGGGATGGGTGTTTTGGAAGCCGACCCCAGCCTTTTGTCCCAGCGAGTTGGCAGGTGGCACATGCCCTAGAGATCGATGTCTAAACAACTCTATGACATTGACAGGGAGACTCGGGGTCACTTGATTCTCCCTTGGCTGCTAATGCTTTGCACAGGACCAGGATTCCCTCAGAGAAGGCTGGCAGGTCCTCCTGCCCATCATCTGGTGCAGGTGCCAGAAGCTGGTGGGAACCTGTGTGGCCACAGCCTGGTCCCTGGTCACCTTTTTGTTCCATACCTTGTACTTCAGCTACACTGATTTTTTGTTTTGTTTTGTTTTTGCTTTTTACCTAGCAAATAATGGTGAATCTTGTGCTATGGGTCAGACGGTATTTTCAGCACTTGGCAGAATTAGTTTATTTAATTTTCATAACAAACCTATGGCATAGATGCTATTGTTTTTCGCATTTTACAGATGAAAGAACTGAGGCCATCGTGGAATGTTGTTTTGTCCATTCTTCAGAGAGTTCTCTGTCTCCCATCTTCCCTCTCCTTTTCTTTCTCCTTCTCCTCTTCTTCCTCCTTCTTTTCTTCCTTCTTCTCCTTCTTCCCTTCTTCTTCTCCACCTCTTCCTTCTCCTTCTTTTGTGGTACCGGGTACTGAACTCATGACCTGTGCTTGGAAGGCAGGCAGCAGCGCCACTCAGCTAAATCGTCAGCCCTTCCATCCTTCTACCCTGTGTGAGCTGTAGCTCTCTGTGCTCTCTTAGCACCTTTTCTATACACGACACTTACTACATGGTATAATGGTTTCTGTATTGGTCTCTTCCGTAGAAAACTGGGGCAAATGATTTCATGTGGACTTTTGGGTCTGCACAGTGGACACAGTAATCCTTACCTTGCCAGATAACTGAAAATTAACAGCATCTGGCTTAATTCCAAGATGACGCATTGCAGAAAATGAGCTTTTCTTAGACAATGTTGTCCTATTGGGTTGTGGATGCATGACAGGGGTCACTCAAGAAACCAAGGGCAGAGACGAGGAGGCAAGCCAGGATGACCCCAAGTGAAGGCCAGCAAGGGAGAGGAGAGTATTGGCACGCTCGGATGTTGAGAAAGGGATGCTACCCAGAACAGACCACTGGGCCAGTCATCAGGTGTTAGCAGATCGTGCTGTGGGAGGCGGATTGCAAGTGGTTAAGGAGGGAGTGGGAGGGAAGGAGGTGAGAGTGAGGGTTCGATCATTTCTCTTTCAGAAAGAGAACTTAGGGCAGTCATAGGACGGAAGAAGGGCTTGTGGTTTTTGAAAGAGAGACCTGATGTATTGAGAGACAGGAAAAGGAAATCATTGGAACAGAATGACCCCGGCATCTGCCTGTCCCCTTGTCCTGGCTGAGCCTCACTCTAGGCTTGGGATCTCTGTTACCGCTCTGGGCCTTGGCCCTGGGAATCCTCTCATCTCTTGCAGCCAGGCATCTCAGAGCCTGGTGGGTTCTGGATCAGATGAGGTCCTTCGGTAAAGAATTTAATGGGTATAAACTTACAAGATGGTGCCTAGTTTCCCAGGGTATCACAGAGTAAAGTAAAATACCGATGATAAATGCCAGCTACCTGGTCTCCACTGTCGGGTCTTTTTGACCTACTCTTAGAAGCAAGATGAAAGAGAAGAGAAAAGGGTAAGGTATTAGGGGCTCTTGAGGTACGGTGGAAAGTTAGGGGCATGCTCTTCCCTCACCAGGGCTGCTCTGTCCTAGCTGTAAAGCCAAGAGCAAGCTTGTGCCCTGAGGCGAGGGGTGGGAAGCGTCTACAGTTCTGATGAGGCTGGTGGTCTCCGCAGAGATTGCCAGGTTTTCCCCTGGAGAGGAAAGAAGAGGACCGGAGAGCTCTGCTGAGGGCCCAAAGACGCATGGAGAGGACAGGTAGTCTGCAGCCAGGTGTGACGGGACAGGGACAGGTGGAAAGGTATAGACAGAAGAGAGGACAGAGAGGAAGGTCAGACAGACAGACCCAGAGGAACAGACAGACAGACAGACAGACACAGAGACACAGAAAGAGCATGAATGAGAATGCTGTGAGGTGTCTGTGAATGCAGGGGATGCAGTCGGGGCAGCCGGCTCTTGGGAAGCGGACAGCCAGGCTGGGAGTGAGTGTGAGCTCACTTGAGCTGTCAGTGAGGACACACGGCAAGTCCTGGCAGCAGGTGGAGAGTTCCAAGTTGGTGGCCTTGGACAGATTTCAGAGAACTGAACGAAATAGTTTTCAGTGCCTAAAGCTGGGACATGACTGGACATTTTTAGTATGACAGTGTTCTTCATTTGCCTCTTTTTCCTTCTATTTTTTTCTTTTCTTTTTTTTTTTTTTTTTGAGACAGGGTCTCACTTTGTAGTTCAAGCTGGTCCTGAACTCAGCCTCGAACTTAGGAATCCTCCTGTCTCTGCCTCCCGAGTGCTGGGATGACAGGCATGAGCCACCATGCCCGGCATTGTGGTGTGTGGTGCTGATTGCTGATGGGCATGAGTTTCCATGCCCAGCATTGTTGTATGTGGTTACTGGGGGATAGTTACTGGGGGATACTGCAAGGCAGATGCCGGAACCACTGAGATAAATTTTCAGCCCTCCTACTTTTTTCATGTAAATAACTACCAAAAAAAATAATACCCTTGGTCTTTATACAACTTTTTGTGTGGAATGTGTCTGTTAATATTATTCAGCAAATTTTTAAAACATCTGCATTGTTTTTATAATAATTTCTAATGATTGTTATATCATGTTACCCTTGTACATACTGCTTGATACTCTTTGGGGTGTTTTTTCTACAGTAAGTTCCCACATGTGAGAGAACTGTGTTGAAGGGTGTGGGTGATTTTTGGAGAACGAGTCTTAGGTGCCATGAATTAATTTCTGCAGGTCTGCAGTGAGCAGGGAGGTCTGGATGGGAGGTTTGTGTGGACACCTGCAGCCCACATCCTGTCGCCCTGAACGCTGCACTGTCCCGCTGCAGTGACCTGGGAAGGGGAGGGGGAGAGACAGCTGCACAATCTTACACCTGGGATTGAACAGTGGGATGTTGTATGCCTCGGGTCTCTCATGCTTTCTTTTTCTACACTGTTGTTAAGAAGTTGAAGAAATTGAATAAACTGTGTGCCTGGAAAGAAAAGGCAACAATAAAAATGAATCCATTTTTCTGTCCTAGAGCTTCATATGAGACAAAGAGAGAACAATTTCATTATTTTTCTGTCCTAGAGCTTCATATGAGACAAAGAGAGAACAACTTCATTTTTAGAAATTAAAGAGTTTGATAATTTTCTATAATCATCACAGCATCAGTATTTTGAACAATTCATAAAGCGTACCTAATTTAGGTAATCATTAAGAAAATGGTAATATTTTGAATCAGTAACTTCATTAGCAAATATCACCATTAGAAACACTTTTCTTATATCTTGCCATTGTAATGTTTCCCCCCTTTTATTCTTTTCACAGAAAAAACACAGAAAGGGCTTTATTGATGTTTCCCGAATCAAGTGTGTGGAGATAGTGAAGAATGATGACGGCGTCATTCCCTGTCAAAACAAATACCCATTTCAGGTGAGCTGGATCATTCTACAAAGAGTCTGATGCTGGCTGTGGTCACATTTCCTGTCTCATGTCACAGCTTACTGTCATTGATTTGGTGGTTGATTTTTAGGTCACTTCGTTGCTTTAATAATTGCTTTTCTTCATGAACTGCTTGCACCTTAGATGAGATATTCCCTTATCTTTGTTTTGGCTGTCGGTTTGCCAGTGATGCCAAGTCCCAAAGTCCTAGGTCTTCTTTATTTCTATTCAGGTCGATCAGAGTGCTTAGAATAAGGAGTGGGGAGCGGGGCTGAGCGTTTGCTCTGTGCCACACCGTTTTTCTCTGTGAATGTAAGAAGCTGAGAAGCGGCAGAAGTGAATTGCTCCCAAGCAGACATGAAATGAGCAGACAGCTAGTGATAGAAAAATATATTAGCACAGATTAAACTGTGTGTGAAAAGGACGATCACGTTATTTCATTTTCTCCCTTACAATGATTCAGCGTGAACAGGCAGGTGCTACATTATTCTCTCTTCTGACTGGGAAGATTGAGATCACAGACAGTAGGTGACTCATCCAGGGCTACTTTGTGAACTTGAGGCCAGCCGAGAACACACACGGCTTACTCCCAGAGGGCGGCTCCACACTCATGCCGGGGGCCTTGGTGCATGGCGCCCCAGCATGCCAGAGTATAGGGTTGGACCCTGACATTGCCGAGCTCGTCAGAGGCCCCGCAGCACCCCACCACTGGTGGAGGGCGCTTTTTACTTCCTTTTGAGCAATGCACATCACAAGTGAAAGTCTGCTGGGAAAAAATCTCTTTCCAGATATTATTACAGTGTGGTTTTGGTTTTTAATTGTTACTGTGAAACTGTAAGTTACTTTCACAATAAGCACTTACCAGCTGGGAAGATCCAGATCACTTAGAAGCAGTGAGTTAAAGTACTCAAGCCTTAAAACTACACGTGGATTACTTTCCACTATGATGACACAGCAGCTTTGCAGGAGGAAGGATTAAATCTCAATTTTCCTTTCCTCATTCCTCATTGCATGTTGCCATTTCTCCGAGTAAAGAGAAGGGACAGCAGAGTGCATAAGGAGGCTACTCTGAGGCTGTCGTGTGGCACAGAAGCCACTTATTGTCTCTGTGACCCTCTGTGAGTCACTTAACCTCTCTCTGTCTGCTTCTTGTTCTGAAGAGTGGAAACGGTGGTAACAGTATTCACGAGGGTGAGTTCTGTGAAGATTTGCTGAGGTGATGTGAGAGAGCTGGGGTACGCGGCCAGAGCAGGGTTAGCTGCCGCTGTGTACCCCATTATTGCTTCTTCCCATAGGACTGCTGTTCTCAACACTGGGCCTGCTGCAGACCTGCAAGTGAGCCCAGGTTAATCTCAGCTGAAGGCGTTGAGGCAACTACAGCATCTCTATCTCTCTCTCTCTCTCTCTCTCTCTGTGTGTGTGTGTGTGTGTGTGTGTGTATGATGTTTGCTATTGCCACAGTTCTGATGGCTCTGAGACCTTTCAGAGGACGGGAGGCAGTGGTGGGCAACTATCGTTTTCATGATTCTAGATTCAGCATTAGGCTTTGTGGTAACTAGACTGTTCCCAGGAGAAAGAAACTATTCTGCAAAGTGTGGGTTGGCTTTAATAATGATGATAAAAATAGGAGAACATGAAGCGTTCCATCTTTGGGCTATTAAAGCTGTTGAAGTGATTAAACCTAAGAGTAGATATAAAGAGTCCTAAATGGACTGGGGATTTAGCTCAGTGGTTCTGGCGCCTGTCTTGCAAGTGCAAGGACCTGGGTTCGATTCCCCGGTTAACCACACACAATACTGGATGTGGAGACTCACACCCAGCAGCAACCAGTACCACATACCACAGTGCCGGGCGTGGTGGCTCACGCCTGTAATCCCAGCACTCAGGAAGCAGAGGCAGGAGGATTGCCGTGATGTGAGTTGAAGGCTGAGCTCAGGGCCAGCCTGAACTACAAGGTTCAGGCTGGTCCTGAAAAAATAAATCCTAAATGAACAAAGAAGAGGTGAACTTTAGCTGCAACTGTTTAATTTAAACCCAGCAGAACTTGCAAGGTGAAAGAAGTCCTCTCACAAGTTAAGCTTCACTAGGACAGAGGGCTCAGGAACTCGCGTCATGGCCTCACGGTGACCATGTATCGTGCTCAGACACAGGGTAGAATTCAAAAGGAGGGGGAGGGAGAAGCGGACGTTTTTTAAGACTTCAAGAGAAAAGAGGAGGTGGCTTTTTCTCCCAGGACGTGCCAGCCTGAGAGGGGACCAGAAAGTGGACCCAGCTGCTGAGGGAGATCCCTCCCTCGGGTGTCCCTAGGTGTGCCACTTGCAGGGCAGCTGGGCTTCCCCAGAGGTGCTGCGTCCTTCCTGGCCTTTGACCCCTGCTCTGTCCGACGTCTGTGCTCTTTCTGCTGCACCACACTTGTTAGAAGTCCGTTAAATAAGTGAACAGGAGAGTAGAGGTCTAAGTAAGGAGAGAACTGCCAAGTTAGTGCTGTCACTGTGTTCCCTTGCCCTGCAGTTCTGCGGGGCAGCTTTGCCAAGCTCTTCTTCCCCGCAGCCCTTGCTACTCCTCACCGGAAGACTCGAGGCACACAGAGCCCCGACCCCTAGGTGCCCCAGTCACTGGGCTGTCCTCCTGGGTGATATGGAAAGTGCCTCTGCCCCGGTGTGATCTGGGACTTGCAGGAGGGAGGATTCTGGCTCCTGAGTGGCTCTCCAGCCCGTCAGTCTACCTGAGACATGCAAATTGGGTTTAGGGTGGTATCACTTTAGTATGGTCCTAGAGGAGCTAGTTTTAGTTCACTACTAAAGTCCTGGCTGATGTACGGATCAAACAAGGCAGCATATGGGACGTGCTTGGCCCAGGGCAGAGAATCAGTAAATTAACCATAATGGAACAAATTATTCTTGTAGTACATGGCAGATTTCTGGAAGATCCAAAGCTTTAGCATTTCTTTCCAGGCACATCAGTGTTGATTTGGAATGACTTTCATGGTGTGTTTCATGGTCCTTGTCTTTTGGCGTGGGTTTGGTTGCATGGACAAACTTGGGTAAAACGTGGAAAGTACACAGCAGATATGGAAACATTATTTCCCACTTCTCCTCTAGCATTTCCCTCTCTGGTGTCATTTCTCAGGTTCTGTATGGAGCTAAGCTATTCCAAGACAGGTCTTAGAAATGAGCTTCATCTTCGATTCATTTTGTATCTTAGTCCCAGCAAAGTGCAATAGTGGTCTATACCATTGTTTGTTTTATACGGTCACATGGTTGTTGGGAGCTTTCATTTGATTAAAATGAATGTGAAGGAATTATCTACCGAACAGGGACAACCATTTGTCAATGTGACAACAGTCCATTTTCAGTTTAATAAGTATTGCTATGGTGAAGGGAGGTTTATAGACGTACTACTTTTTAGGCAAAGTGTATATCTGCTTTTGACCAGCTATTATTAATAGTAAAAATGAGTCGAATTTCCCAACAGGTTCTAAGTAGCGTGGTGGTTACACTTGGCTTCTGGGGTTTGAGTCCGACCTTTTGCATTCCTGGCTAGATGACAATGGGCAGTTAAGTGGCACAGCACTAGGGGACACTACTTGTGCTGCCTGTTACATGAATGGTGCCTCCTGAAGTTGACAGGAGTGAGGACCGGTGGGCAGGCCTGCATATCCGAATCTGTGAAATGGAAATACTAATGCCTCAGTGGTAGGATTAATGTGATCAATTAGTATAAAGCACAAAGCCCAGGCCTAGGACAGTCAGTGCTTAATAAAATTAGCTGCTGCCATTATATCTACAGGAGTAGAGGAAAGCTGAGAGTGATTGTGAAAGCGTAGTCCATTCATGTGAGATATTTTACACAGACACTGGGGTAGAATAAACCATTACACTGAGCTTACCTACGGAACATTAGTTAATTAGGTGGAAAGAAATACAGAGATTAATGAAATGTCTTGACTTCTTTTTTCTTCTATAGAAGTCTTTTGCAGATTGCATCCTGTGTGATATAGAAACAAAGAAACAGATGTGCTATTGTAGGAAGGTAATCAATGCTATTTGCATCTGAAGTAACTGACTTTCATTCAGTCACTGGAAAAACCATTGTTGGTGCCTGTGTACCAAGAGCTGTGTGCCAGGCAGAAGTGCTGTGTCTAAATATTTGTCACTGATTTCCTCTTTTGTTTTATTTTAGGTTGTTCATGATGCTAACACACTTTACGTCTTTGCACCTAGTGCACAAAGCAGGGACCGCTGGGTGAAGAAATTAAAAGAAGGTAAAATTTATGTAACGAAATATTAACGTACGCACAAATTTAGGAATATGATGTCATTCCTACAACAACAAAATTACAGTCAGTGTATCCCTTGCATTTCTGTTCTCTAAATCTACATCAATGTTTCTTAAAGGACAGCCATTGATGGTGATACAACATAGTGAAGCTAACTTCCCCTTTAAAAATCTGATTCTTTCTAGTGGTGTACAATTTGCAAGAAAAGCATGCTTCCATCTAATGTGTTTGGAGGTGTTTATGATTAATAGGATTCGTGATACCAATATTTGTAAAGAAATTCCCCTATAGTTAGCCGTGGATTAATGTGTACACAAAGTGTCTGAATGGGAGATTTTCCTGTGAAATCCTCATTGCCACATTTGCCTTTACTCATCATCATGTAGTAGCTATCAGTCACCTCAGCTGACAAGGTGTTTCACACCCCCCCCCAAAAAAAAAAGGATGAAAGAAAACCATTTGGCTTTTCTGAGGGTCATCGTTTGACATTCTGAGGATGAAAAAGTATGGTGTCCAAGGAAGAAGCAATAATTGATGGTGTTACCGACCAAACATCCTGTACTCTATTTTTCCTTTTCTTTTTTTTTTTTCCACTAATCATCAATGTGCTTGTGATTTACAGAAATAAAGAACAACAATAACATTATGATTAAATATCACCCTAAATTCTGGGCAGATGGAAGTTATCAGTGTTGCAGACAAACTGAAAAACTAGCACCTGGATGTGAAAAATACAATCTTTTTGAGAGCAGTAGTAAGTATTTCATTTTCTGATTGTATTATGTACAGGGTGAACATACATTCACATGGTGGGAAAGGGGTATGATTTTGTTTTAAGTCGAGCATACTTTCTAGAAGGGGGAGTAGGCACACTTTGTAAAGAGGAATTGTGTTTAGTTAACTCTGGGACTCTCATGGAATCAGAAGGTGTCTTGGGGGTGGGAGCCAAGGGAGCCTATTACAAATGAATGAACCTAATTTGGTATTATTAGTAACTTCCACTTCAACATGTACCTTTGTCAGCGGATAGACTCTTGCTGGGTTGTAGCTGGGAATCTTCTGTAGCGGCGTGCTTGCATCTGAGTAGACCTGCTCTCACTTTACTGGGGCTGAGCAGTATAGATCCAGCTGTGTGTTCACCATCTGTCAGAAGTGAGTGTCATAACGATACTCTTATGTAAATGTCCAGATGAATAAAAGTGTCTGGGGTGAATTTTGATGCAAAGGACCCTTAGTTGGTCTGGAAAGGAGAGGCCTTCAATTTTATTAGTTAAAAATACATGTAGCCTCAAACACGCGATAGGCTGGCGGAATTTCCCACACTTTTTCTTGCTGGCACTGTGCACAATGCTGTGTCCATCTGCACCAAGATCCTGGGTAGGAGCAGGAATGCCCCCTTGTGCCGGAGGACAACCCTGATTCTGTGAGTCCTCCCACCCTAATTTTCCTGGGATGTCCTGACATCACATTAAAGAGAACGGTCCAAATTTCCAAGGTTGTTATTGTCTTCTGTGTTTTTCGTAGGGCTTGGTGTTAGGAATAGTCTAACCCATCATAAAAACAGACCCAGAAGTTATAGTGACTTAAGGTGGAATGTGTTTCAGCCTCACACAGTAATCCCAAGGAAGGTGGCTGGTCCAGGACTGATGCCAGGGGTTGGTCCAACTCTAGTTTTTTCCTTCCCAGAAGGAGAATGGGGAAACAGGGTCAAGGATGCCATGGGAACAAGATCTAAAATGGCACATCCCATTTGGATGTCGAGCCCTTTGATTAGAACTTCATGCTGTGCCCACTTAGCTGAGTCGCCACATACCAGCCAACTCTCATACTGTAAACTGTAGGAAAGATGAGACTTCCAGAGCGTAGTAATTTATGAGTGCTGTTATTACACAAGTCCCCCCTTATCCACAGGGGAGACCTTCCAGTATCCCCTGTGAAAGCTTGAATCACAGGTAGCACTGAATCCTGTATGTGCTGTCTTTTTCTATACATACCTGTGATAAAGTTTAGTTTATAAGTTGGGCACAGTAAGAGACTGACAATGATGACTAATAAATAATACAATGAAACAGTTCTAACTATAATGAAAGGTAAGGAGATGATAAAATATAAATCTTTAAATATAAGAAAATTTTCTTGCAGTAAAAGACACATGACCATTAATCTCCCTCAAAATACTCCTCGCTTCAAAGATGTTTATCTCATTGCTTTTGCAACTTTTGGAGGCAGTTCTGGAAGTCTTCCTTTGTGAATGTCTTTTCGTTGCTGCCTCAATGTCCTGAACCAATTGAAAACATTTATGGCAATTTCTGTCAAATATAGCATTACCCTGTCTCTTCCCCCATCTTTCTCACTGCATCTGGCATGGTGCAACTTCTGGCTTTCCTTTAAAGGACAAAATGACCACAAAAGGTAATCATTTTGAGTCAATTTAGGACGTCGATACAGCTATTACAGCATAACTACAGACACGCACGAAAGGACTTCCAGAACTGCTTCAGAAGTGGCAGGACTAATGGAATAAGTATATTGGAAATGCAAGGAGTATCTGAGGGGATCAATGGCAATGTGTCTTTTACTGTAATAAATTCTTATTAATTTAAAAATTCAGCGTATGTTTTGATCACACTGTATGTATCTTTCTGCAGATTTTTTTTCTTTCTTTATTAAGTCGAGAGCTTTCTTTCACTTGTTCACATAAAGGAAGCATTCTGGGTTCTCTTTGGGATGTCTTGAGTTTCTAGCATTACTCAGAACAGAGCAGTTTAAAACCAGTAGTTATTTATTTCTGGAGTTTCCCAGTTAATATTTTCCTACGGCAGTTGCCTGGAAGCCATTGAACACATGGAAACCACAGGAGGGGCCGCTGCTCTAACTCACTCGGTTTTTGGCTCAGCGAGCATCGTGGAGAACATGGTCTGTGAGGTGCTGAGGACAGAGTGACAGTGACACTAGCAAGAGGCACTCACTTTTCCTTATCAGTCACTGGCTGGGGGCGTTTTGACCTGTTTTGTTGTTTACATTTACAGGTGTAAAAAAGGCACTACCCCCAGCACCAGTAGAAACCAAGAAGGTATGTGGTCTCTGTGTTTTGGAAGTTGTGTCTTCAAGTTTCCAGCCTTTGTCTTTATATTTCAGAAGGGTTTACAGTGTATGGAATAGATATAGATCCTTTTTTAGGGAGATTAAGTTCTCAGTAAATGTCACAGCTGGACTGCAATCTCACTCCAGAGCTCAGGTTCATAATACGTGTTCCTAACACTGAAACAGGATTTTCTACCTAATAATTGCTTGCTGATATTTCCTTTCACTTAAAAAAACAAACTTCATGGAGTTGGGGATTTAACTCAAGTGGTACTGTGCCTACCTTGGAAGCACAAGGGCCTGAGTTCGATCTTTGGTATCACCTCCGCAAAAATCAAACTTCTTGTTTTGAGATTACTACAGATTCATATGATTTGCAAGAAACAGGAGATATTCCCTGTGCTCTTTACCCAGCTTTTTCCTAATCTTCAAAAGTAGTGCAATATCACACCGCCATGTTGCAGGTCAGGTATAGAACCTCCTGAGTGACTCAGTGAGATGAGATGAGACCATATTATATAGCAGATCATGTGACACTGCCTTTCCCTGGGGCCATTTAGCAGCAAATGCGCTATGGCCTGTTTGAGTTGTTCTTGTGTTGACTGATATCTACTGCATCAGATGCTATCATTGTGAGTGTGGTTTTTTTAAAATTAAAATCTTCATTGGTACATTATGAATGCACATCATCATCGCATTCAACATTGAGAGTTTGTACCAGAATATGACATGACTTGATTCTCTTTTTTGTTTTGTTTTGTTTTGTTTTTTGTTTTTTGAGACAGGGTCTCACTTTGTAGTTCAGGCTGACGCTGAGCTCAGCCTCCAACTCACATCCCAGCAATCCTCTTGCCTCTGCCTCCTGAGTGCTGGGATTACAGGTGTGAGCCACCACGCCTGGCACTGTGGTATGTGGTACTGATTGCTGCTGGGGTGAGTCTCCACGCCCAGTTGTTATGTGGTTACCGGGGATCAAACCTGGGCCCTTGTGCTTGCAAGACAGGAGTCGGAACCACTGAGCTAACTCCCTGGCCCTTTTTTCCCCTTCCCCCTGTCCTGCAAACCCCTACCCCTATACACATAAGCTTTGTTTCCTTTTTTTTTATTACTATCACATTCTTAGTATATATAATTGATATTGTGAAATAGAAAATATTTAAAAGGAAAGAAGGTGTAAGGGTAAATAACGAGGTGAGTATGGTTTTTATTTTTGCCATGCTGGAGCTCAAACTCAGGGCTTCATGTCTTTTAGGCAGATCCTCTACCACTAAGCTCTTCTCCAACTTTTTTGTGGGATCTAGTATCATTATCTCTTTTGTCTGTAGCTTGACTTACAGAATTATGAAAGAGGTGTGAAACTTGAAAGGAATATTACAATTTTAAGGTCACAGTGTGAGAAAGGAGTGTTTTTTAAGTTATTTAATAATATGCCTTCAAGGAGTGGTGTGTGGCGGAAAAAATGTTCTTTGGGCTCAGTTACTGAATTGATATGAATTTGATGTGAGCAGCTTTTGATGGGTTACTTAAGCCATTATTGCCTCAGTTATAACACAAGAGTTATAATATTCTGTTTCATGGGAGCAATATTAATAGGTGAGAAAAAATGTGGTAGATCCTAAGCACGTGCCTTGCACTTTGGAGCATAAGGAAGTCAAAATTCCTTTGAGGGAGAAGTGACCAGCCTAGTTCCATCTCTGTATTCTGAAAAGCATAAGTTCAGTAGCATCAACAATCTCAGGCACTGATTTCACCAAATTCTGTTGGGTGACTTTGAAGTTCCTGCCTTATTGTGTATGTGAATCATTTAGTGTTTTACTTCACCGAAAAGTTTTGAATATATGAGTAAACTTTGAAATGTCGTCTTTGCACAGCGAAGGCCTCCCCCTCCAGTTCCTCCTGAAGAAGAGGATAATAGTGAAGAAATAGTCGTAGCAATGTATGATTTCCAGGCAACTGAAGCGCACGATCTCAGGTTAGAGAGGGGCCAGGAGTATATCATCCTGGAAAAGAACGATGTTCATTGGTGGAGAGCAAGGGACAAGTATGGGTGAGTACTGCCTCGCTGTGTGTGCTGTGCGGGGTGGGAGGGAGTCAGGTGCTCAGTGAAATGTGTGTGAGCCATAAGTAACTGAAACAGGATTAGTCCAGTTGGCCAGAGGTAAAGCACCTATTACTGCTCAGAGTATCACAGTGTATTCTTCATAGTCATTCAGTAAATACAAGTTGATCAATCACTTTATATAATTTAGAATGTGTTACAGTGGTCTCTTTCTTACCCCTTCGCTATTTAATTTGACCATTGTAACCGTGGAGAAATTTATTGTTTATGTTTTGCCCTCCCGCAGTCAGAATTCCTTAGGTTTTTCTCCCCTCCTCTCCTCTATTCTTCCCTCTATCCCTCCCTTAATTCCTTCTCTTATTTCCTTCCTTCTCTTTTTTTGCTGGTGATTGAATCCAGGGCTGTGTTCATGTTAGTTGAAAATTCTGCCACTAAGCTACATCTTCAGTGTGGTTAATTTTAGATTTTTCTAAGAAGCAGTTTATCACATTTTCATCTGAGATTCTTGTCTTCTTCTCTGTGCACATATATATGTATTTACACACAGGGTAACAGAGCCTCTGTTCAAATTTCTCACCTCTGATGTGTGTATGCATAAAACATAGGCATTTATACACAGGAGGGTAAACAGCAAGCAATATTTGTGGCAGATAATTTAGAATTTAAGGGGGGAGGCAATTCTTTCAATGGCAAATATATGGGTAGATATGGTTAAACACAGGCTATGAGCATCTTTTAGGCTCCATTAAGAAAACTATGTCCTGGGCCGGGGATATAGCTCAGTGGTTCCGGCGCCTGTCTTGCAAGCGCAAGGACCCGGGTTCAATCCCCGGTAACCACATAACAATACTGGGTGTGGAGACTCACCCCAGCGGCAACCAATACCACATACCAGTGCCGGGCGTGGTGGCTCACGCCTGTAATCCCAGCACTCGGGAGGCAGAGGCAGGAGGATTGCTG
>PVIR01025943.1:0-24398 GCA_004026965.1 Petromus typicus | reverse complement strand
ATCACAGCAATCCTCCTGCCTCTGCCTCCCGAGTGCTGGGATTACAGGCGTGAGCCACCACGCCCGGCACTGTGGTATGTGGTACTGGTTGCTGCTGGGTGTGGGTCTCCACACCCAGTATTGTTATGTGGTTACCGGGGAATCGAACCGGGCCCTTGCGCTTGCAAGACAGGCGCCGGAACCACTGAGCTAACTCCCCACCCCAAACTCTCAGTTCTTAACTCTGTTTCAGGACTTGTTTCAGTAATTATTTCCTCTTTTGCATATTCATCTTATCTTCCTGTCAGTCTTCTTCAGAGCCAACATCAATTTACTTCAAGTTCAAAAGAAATAAGTAAATATCAAAACTAAGTAGGACTAAAGGACAAATTACCTCCTTCAGTTCTGGATCCCCATCTAGAAACTATCCTACAACTTCTTCTTAGCCAAAAGCCTGATTCATTGTATGGTCTTGAGAGTATCTGCTGAATAAATAAATGAGCTGACTGCAAGCCTCAGTGTATAAGAGGAAACAATAAACTTGGTGTGGTTGTACAGAGATGTCATTCCAGCACTCTGGAAAGCTGAGGCAAGATGATTGCAAATTCACCTGCAGCAATTTAGTGACTTAATGCAATCTTATCTCAATCTTTTTTTTAATCTTAAAAATAATAATAATAACATTTCAAGGGATTGAGACATTAAATGACAGAGAGAGTGGGGGGTCAGAGACAGACAGAATGAGAAATAGTAATTGACAGTTATCTTTAGCTATAAGTATGTCTTTACTTTGATAGAGTTTGGCATCAAATTTTTAGACTCATACTTTAGAGTACCTTTAGTAACTAAGTACCTTTAGTAACCATTGTTACTTGAATGGATTCATAATGCATTATACCTTGTTTCTAGAAGGTTCTCTGAATATTCTCCTGTATGTAGACTTTGAAAACTTTCTTTATCCCTCTACTTTGCTGGGCCTCCTTCTCTCTGGCTTCCTGATCCTTGAGAACTCAATCTTATTACCTGTTTATGGCCAGGGGCAATTCTAACAGCCAGAGATAACAGAAGCTTTGTTGCTTCCGCGGAATGCATTCTCCTCCTCCTTGTCCCTATCTTTTCAACTAACCTACTCTCAGCTGTTAGACTTACCTATATAAGTTAAAAATCAGTAAAGAAACTGCGTGATGAGTCAGCCTGAAAATAAAGCAAGCCTTCTTTGAACCTAGCAGTCATGCATAGACAATTGCTTTGTAACTAGTAGTCCCTCATTTGTAACCATTGCAGTACACTAAGGGAAGTACAAGACTTTGAAGAGGTCAAAAGCCAGCCCCCTTTCCATATGAGATTATCAGTGAAACATGCAAAAACAGCCATCTTCTCAGAACACTAGAACATTGTTTCCACTACAAATAATTTTATTAAATGTGTCTTCTAAGTTAGATATTAAAATTGCTGTCTAAACTGTTCTTACAACATTTTATGTGAAGTATCTAATCTTATTTTTTGTTTTAGATTAGATATTTGGACAATTACTTTCAAGTATTTTTAGATTTTGTTCCTTTGGTTATATGCTAATCCCTTAAAAAGCTCGAGAAATATTGTTATTCTTTTTTCAGATTCCTCAGTAACTGAGCTGAACGCCTTGATCTGAGGTATTCAGAACAAGGTCACTGATGGGGAAATAATGGACAAGTGATGTAAATGGGTAGACATCAGGGTACAAACGCAGAGGCTGAGAGAGGCCTATGAAGAATCTTAAAAATTTCTGGCTTAAATTCTCCCTATTCCTGGCCCCTCCAACACACTTTCTTGTGCCCCTACACAGAATCTTCTTTCTTTTAATGTTTTTCAGCATGTTCTCTGAATATAGTCTCAGGGGTTGACGTGAGAATCTCGTCTTAAAGATTAATAAGCATAAAATGCTGACCTGGTAACTTCAGCTCCAAGACTTAAAAACTTGTTCTCAGAAAATGCTCAGTGTCATTTCTTTGCTAATTAAGGCCATAGATTCCAGTTCCATCCTCATCAAGGACAAACCTTATTCATGCTATACTGCAATTAGTTCTATGTCTTAAAGACAGGAGCCTGTTAATGCTGTCTTGTCTATACCTTTTTCCCTTGCTTTGCCAGTTGTTGTGAATTTAAAACAACAACACAAGTGGGACCTGGGGGAAACTATTTTAGGAACTAAAGTTACTTAACACTGAGCCAAAATTATTTTTTTTATTTCTTTTAATTTTTTATATTGTATTAGTCCATGTTTGTGATACATAATGATTACGTTCCTCTAGGGAGTTGGTATATGTATGTAACACATCTTAACATTTTTCATCCTCTCCCCTCTCCTTTCCCCTCCCTCCTGATCTCATTCCCATGTGATCTTGCTACTTCCTTCCTATCACCTTTTATTTTGCTTTTAATTTATATTTTGGGGTTTTCTCTTAAGAAACACAATGTAGTATTTATGCTTGTGTCTGATTTAATAAATTTTCTTATTCTTTCATATGATTACTGCTTTAAAGTCACCCTGATTTAATTAAAGCAGTGTAATCAGTTTGTTAGAAAACATGAGATTTGTCCACAATTTAGAAAAAGAATATGCAACTTATTTGTTATGAGGGATCAAAAATTATCAAGACCTACTGATTTGAATCATTCTAATTACAATTTTTTGACTACTGGCTCACCCTTCTGATAACACAGTCATTAAAGGTTTTCACACAAACTATATATGTAAGAATATTAGATATGCCATTATCTATATTGTACTTACTCCAGACTTAAAGCTTTTTTGGTGTGAGACAGATTAAAGGATATGGTTTTTGTTTTAAAATTTGTACATTTATAGAACATGTACAAAGTAGTAAACTAAGCATTTAATTCAGTTCCAATTCATAAGGGACCAGGAAGCGAATATTTGAAAACTGTAGATTGTTTTCTCTGAGAGAAAGAAGATATATTTGCTACCCAAATTCAATTATTCTCTGTTCATTCCAAGAATTTCCAATAATTTTCCCCAACCAGAAACAATACTGAATTGCTATATTTTATATGCCTGCAGCAAGGTAAACTCTTGAACAAGATGAATGTGAATCTAGAGGAGAATAACATAAGGGTTAATGTCCAATGCGTTCTTTGGGAGCCACCCATCTCCTAAGAGAGTAAGAATAAGTGGCCACCACCCTGGAAGTGCAAAAGAGCACCTGTCTTACGTCCCAGAAGAAGGATCCCAGAAGTAGGATCTCAGATCAGCCTCCTTTCTCTGCCTCATCCACTCAGTTTAATTATCTTCACCTTAAAACTCTAAAAAGGAGTTTTGAAAAATGCATATATTTTTAATATAAAGGTGAATCTAAAGATGATGTTACTGATAATAAAGGAGGACATGAATGGCAAAACCTCAGCACTAATACCACTGTCCCTATTTTGAAAAACTCTTCTATCCAGTGAATGTATCCACACTTAGCTTCCTCTCCACAGGCGGATTACTCATGACAGCCTATAGAAAGTAATGAACTTCTTACACTGTGCTTGTTTTTATCAACTGAAGGCAAAGGTAATACTATAATGAACAAGAATGAAGCTACTGATTCAGATATAATTTGGGGAGAATCTTCAGATTTCCTTATTCCGGTTCCTATTTACAAAACATTCAGGAATTATCTATTACTGGGCACAGTGACACAGGTCAATCATCCCAGAACTCTGAGAGGTTAAGGTAGGATGACTGCAATCCAAGCCCAGCCTTGACAACCTAACAACTCAGTGAGTTGAATGTAAGGACCTCAAGTTTCTCTGTAGCCACTGTGGACTTTCTCATTTTCTAAGCAATCCACAGTTGAGTAGATTCTGATAATATTAATATCTGATAATAATTCTCCAAGAAAGTCAAAATACCTGTAATAAATCTTTATCTCCATTACATGACAATGTATATTCAGATAAAATTAAGTCCAGCGTACTTCTCCATATGAACCATAAGGCCACAATACTAAAATAATTCATTATGTGGATGCAAATATTACCAAATCTAAAATATCTGAAGTCCAAAATGCTTCTATTCCCAAGCATTTAAGGTGCACCCAAACTACTCCATTATCTTGCTTTCTACCATTTTCTGGTTGTTTCCCAATTACATATCTCATGGTCATGGCAATGTATTTAGAGAAATGAAAGCACCAAAGCACACAAGGCTTCTGTTTTCTCAGGAAAACACACACTTCTGCCAATCCAGTTTCTCAAAGATCTCTAAACCTTATCTATTTTTTCAGGCTATCATGGTCACTTAGTCATTTCTTACATATAAACCCTTCCCAGCCATAGTACATTTCTGGCTCCTCTCAACTTTCAACAGCTTGTTTACAACACATGGGGATGTAACCCACTTATCCCCAGGCCATACCCTCTTCCTTGTGCCTCTCAGTACAATTCTACCCCAGATAACATCCAAGATACACCTCCCCTTTGTACACTTGAGTTTTCCCTTTCGAGAATGCTCATCAGAAATGTAGTGATCTGTGACAAGTAGCCACATCTCTTGGAAGTGAATGGTCCAAGGTTCTCAAATTCTGAAAAGCATTTCTAGTGGAGAGGTTATACAGTAAGTCCCTTAATCGGTTATCCTAGATTCAAAGGTTAGATTTGCCTGTTAATTATATGATCACAGCCAAGACCCTTAATGTCTTTCTCAGCCTCTCTGTAAATCAGGACAAATAACAGTAAGTAATTTGTCAGGGTTGTGAAAATTAAAACCATGTGTGCAAAGCACAGTGCCTAGGGCAGAGTACAAGCTCCCCTGAACCCATCGTTATTAGCTCCTGTGAACATGCATCACTCAGTTACTTCAACCGCCTGACCAGTGTTGGGTGATGGCTCTGTGCTTTACTTGCCAGGTAAAATTTCATGCAAGGATAGAAACATGACTTTATCCTTAGAATGACTTTCATGAAGACTGTGCCCAAGGCCAAGTACGAATGGCACTCTTCTACATATCAGGAAGATACTGGAAAATATCTTTAAAGGGCTCTGTGAGGAGCATATTAATAACGCAGCATGAATTCTTTAACTGTGTTCAAGGGAAGCTAAAACAAGACATCTGATGTAACTGCAGTGATCCAAACTTCAAGGCAAGAGGATTCTTATCTAGAAAGACAAAAAGATCTGGATCTTGAAAGAAGAGATAAGATGAAAAGGCAATGATTTTCCCATTACATGAATGATTAGATGATGTATGCTTCATTTTGAACAAGTAATTATACAGCTGTTTCCACTTTGTTCAAAGAAAGTAGAAAAGGCCTGTTACAATGTGGTTTGAAGTAGAAGGTTTTCAAAAAAATGATCTTATACAGAAAGAAAAATCCTCTAGGTTTTTGTTTTATTCTGTTTTATTTTGTTTTAGGATCCTAAAGCTGGCCTTCTTGGGTTTAAAGTGTTTACACATGATCTTGTTAAAATGTAAATTATGATTTTGATCCAACAGTCAGGCATAACCCAAGAATCCGCATTTCTTATAAGAAGGAGAGGACATATTTGAAATAGCAAAGCCCCAAGGTCCCTTGTGGCAATGCAGAGCCAACGGTAGGTCCACAGGTCAAGTCCAGATTTTTAGAGGTTGACTTTTACTTTCCTCTGTCTTTACCATTGAGCCTTGTACTGTATCTACACAACATGCAGGTACCCACCCACACACACACACACAGCATGTATAAGTCACACAAATGCTCTTGTAGAAAATAAGCACCTAGACATCCAGCCACCTACACCTGTAGGGTTGGACTCTAGTCATGTTTTCCAGGACTGGCAGGCAAAGTGAAGCTGAACAAAGCTAGAGAGAAATGGGGGATCCCCGGCCCACAGTGTTTACTCTCACATCTGCCACTGCAGGTTACAATGGTGTGGCACCCCAACCCCTAGTCACATAGCCCTCATTTGTGCCCGTTACTACTACTTCCTCAGAAGCAGCAAAGCCTTGGCATGCGGTTAACATTCAGTAGACTGTCCAAAGGAAAGAACGCATATGTTCTATGTTACCTTCTAAATCCCTGACCATGACTTCTCTTTCAGGTGGTCTTGTCAAATATCGCCAGTGCAACTGTCCCTCAAGACTGTGAGGTATGACAGGGAGACTCCCACTCAGGGAGACCCCTCTTTCTGATGCGTTTTCTGACCAGCTCTGATCCATCACTTCTGCAAATATGCTCAACTTCTGTCCTCTGGCCTTTATTTGGTACCTTAGGCAAAACTGTAACAGAAGGTAACTGTCCTACACCAACTCACTTAGCCATGGGCCCTTCATCCTTCTCTTTCCCCTTTGCCACTTCCTGCCTATCTTCTGGCCACCTGGAACACTTGTCTAGTGTCAGCACGCAAGTACATTACTGCTACCTGCATGATCCAGGCTCAGGCGTGTGTGTGATAATGCCATTCTGACTCCAGTTCTCTGCTCGTGTCACTATCAGAACTCACTCTCTAACCACTCTGTGTAAAACAGAACCCTTCCTCCCTTGTTTTCCCCTCTGCTGCTGCTTCTTCTCCTTCTTCTTCTCTGTCTTCTTTTCCTTCTCCTTTTCCTTCTTCTTTTTATAGCAGTACCACCTGGTCTGGTGTATATTCATACACTTTTCTGAGTACTTTCTGCAATGTAAGTTGCTATATCTTTGGTCCCAATAAAAGTATTTCATAAGAAAAGAGCTGATTGTCTAAAGGACAACTAACAATTTCAATGCTGCAGAGAAACATCACATATTCAGGTTGCTTGAGAATGATTCAAAATAAAAATCATCAAACTGGTGTGGGTCACTAACCTTCATCATACCAAATTCCTCTAGTCAGCTTATTCTTCCATTCCCTTAAGAGACAATGCAATTGTCATGTATCCAAATTTGTAATCCTCCTCTCACCACACCAAGCATTCAGTGAATGGCCTTGCCTCTGGTTGTGGCTTGTGTTCAGATGTCTCCTCAAAGTCTCATGCTAATGAAGTGGGGCTTCCTTTTTCAGAAGTAGCTGAATCTGGAACTGATTCACACTGCAGTGCTACGCTCAAGGATGCTAGGAATAAAGGTGTGAGTGCTACCTGCCCTAAGTAGTCTGGATGAGATAAAAGGGGCCAAATGACTCTTTTGAGCCCTTTGTCGCTCTTGCAATCTCCCTCAGTCTTGAACTGCCCCCTCTCTGCCACCCTGCCCTGGAGCCAATCATTATGCACTGAAACCTCTAGGAACTGTAAGCCAAATAAAATTGTCCCCCTTTAGCTTTGGGTGTCGAGTATCTTGCCTCAGCAATGAGAGAAAAGTAACTAAGATTCCTTCTAATTCTCGGACAGAGTACAAGTTATCAGACACCCTGCTGGCCCCAGTCTGCGCTGGTCTCCTCTTCCCTCTCTTCCCCAACCAACACCACTGTTTCCACAGGCCTTCTGGGTGTCATTGCTCTCTGAATCTTAAGCGTCCTATAGGTGGAAATCAAACTGTCTCCATTATCAACCATTTCAGTCTGAGTCTCCATCTCTTTCCTTTTCCCTCTCTGCTATGATTTGAGTAAGACAAATTTTACAAAACAAAACAAAAAAAAGTTGTGCTGAGATTTGATCTCCATAAGGAAATATTAAGAAGTGGAACCACTGCATGGGATATGTAAGAAGTGAATCTGGCTCTCACTACCCTGGGGAAGATTAACCCATTTGTGCAGTTAGTGGATTCTTAGATTAAGGTTTTGCCTCAAGTGTGGATCTATTATGAAAGCCAACTTGCCTAGGCATCTGTCACTCCCAGACTTACCCCATGTGATGCCCTGTGCTGCTTCAGGATGCCACCAGCAAGAACAGACATAATCCTTCAACCTTGGACTATGAGCAAAAATACACCTTTTTCCTTCTAAATACCCGGTCGATGATTGCATATTATTAGGAACAAAAAATGAACTTAGAGACTCCGTTCCCCCCACACCATCATCCTTTTCTATTATATCTACACAGGTTTCAGACTTTTCCATGTAAAATTTAAGAACAAAGGCTAAAGAAATGAGAGAAGCAGAGGAAAAAAGAGAAATGGAAATTTCCTACCTTCCTGGACATGTGCGTGTTACCCATTCCCGCTTTGAGTCTCCATGGCTGGTCTTTACTAGTCTAGGTCACATTTACCTTCCTCTATTCCTTTAAGCTTGGATCCATCCAGCACCTTAAGAAATCTAGCTTCTGGGGCCGGGGAGTTAGCTCAGTGGTTCAGGCGCCTGTCTTGCAAGCGCAAGGACCCGGGTTCGATTCCCCGGTAACCACATAACGATACTGGGTGTGGAGACCCACACCCAGCAGCAACCAGTACCACATACCACAGTGCCGGGTGTGGTGGCTCACGCCTGTAATCCCAGCACTCAGGAAGCAGAGGCAGGAGGATTGTGATGTGAGTTGGAGGCTGAGCTGAGGGCCAGCCTGAACCACAAAGCGAGACCCTGTCTCAAAAAACCTAAAAAAAAAAAAAAAATCTAGCTTCTGTCACCACATTGCAGCAAAATGACTCTTGCCTGGACCTCCAGTGATCTGTCACTATATTACTGAGTCAAATAGCTATCCTACTGTCAAGCCAGGAGTTAAGATCCACACAAGTGAGGTAATTTAGTGAAGAAAATTGTCACCAGGCAGGGAAAAATAAGATAGCAAAAGATAAGGTTTTCATTAGAATATTCCTTTCATGAAGAATTCTCCACAGGGCATCACTTTCTTTACCTTAGAAAATTCTTTTCTTGACTCAGAATACAGTATAAGTAGCCAGTCATATAAACCAAAAAGAAACAAAATGTATTTTTCTTTAAAACTGAGATCTTTGGGTTATTTCTCCATTTTCAAAATTCAATAGGTATTGATACTTTTTTCAAAATTTTGCTAAAATGTATATTTCTTGCTACAAGGTTCATATTTCTCTACTCTGACTCAAGTCTTTTGAGTTTAGCTAAGATGTAAGAACACTGTAGATGCTTCTAGTTCTCATGGAGTTGTGCTGACAACTGGCTCGGAGACTGTCAACACAGACGCTGATATTAGGAACTAGGTAGATATTTTTAGGGACAAACACCTGTGCTTTGGGCGACTAGGGAGAGTTACCCCTTTAAATGACTACTGAAGTTCTTTCAAAGTTTTCTTTGTTTATTTGTTTGTGTCATATAAGGATCTTCAGGGAAACTTATAAGAAACTAGCCAAAATTACAGAATAGGCCTGCCTCTTTCCTCTTAGATTACTTAGATTAAATGTTACTCATTAGAATATCAGCTTCTACTTCCAGAGGAATATCTGCCTACATGATCACACTAGCTTTGAACTTTGCAAGTAGCTCAAATTGGGCTTGAACTTACAGTGATCTTCCTACTTCACCCTCCAGAGTTCTGAAATCACAAGTGTGCAGCACCATGCCTGGTGCATCTGCTTATCACTATGTGATGCATGACCACTAACTGCCTTTATTCATGAATACGTCTGCTTCTACATGTGATGAGTCTTATATGAATAAGTATATTTCACTAATAAAAGTTCCTTGCTGTCTTTGTCCAGAGAAGTAATGCTTTGAGAGTTAATTCCAAACTGCCCTTCACTTGAGGCAAGTAATAAACCAACCTCTCGTCATTCTTTTATATCCTGGTTGTGCTTACTGGCTTTGTGCTCCCCAAGGGGCAAAATCATTGCATTCAGTTTGTGAGACTGTCCTATAAAAAAAAAAATTGGACACTTATATTTAATGTACATCTTGAATGACAATAAAGCTGTATGAATAACAAGTAGTGCATCTGAATTTGGATTAGGTGCCTCATTCATTCTTGTATAAATTTTCTCCACAAAGAAATCCCAGGATCCTATCTGCTGCATGGTCACATACACACAAAAACTTGAGAAGTCAGGAATCACTGTTCGATTTGTCAGCCAGAGAACCTCCAGGCCCATGACATGAACCTTTCTTGTTATTTTTTAACCTGTCAAGTTTAAAATGAGCGGGAGGAATATATAGTCATCAAAGACAGACTTAACCACTGTTCCTCTTTGTTCCATAAAGCATGATGCTTATATAAGATGATGTCACTTGAATCTGTCTTTGAGGCTTTGGCCTCTAAGTCAGAGTCCACTAGTCCCCTGTGTTTCTGAATCTTCATCCAGAGAAAGATGAGTGAATATTTGGGGGTGAGGTAAAGTCAAGGCCAGCTCAGTGATTGGGCTTCTTCGCCTCCTGGTATACTTGTTCTTCCATGAACCCGAGAGCTGAAACTCCAGCAGATCTAATGGGACCTGGTTCTGTGTAAGAGTCAACACTAAACCTTCTTTTCTGGGGGCATTTGCATGGCCGCATAGTGGAGAATGGCGAGGTTCACCCACCAGTGGCCCACATGCCTATCTTCCTGGGTGCTCCATGCGACCCACTCTTGCAGCACTCACCGCACTGCACTGGGTTCCTACTCCACTTACCCAGCTGAAGAAAAATTTCCCTGAGGGTGAGAAACTATGTGCCATTCATATTTGAATTTTCTTGATTTGTAAAAGGATTCCTGTTTAAAATTCTTTTTAAAAAGAAAAACAATAAGTTATTTCTTGGGTTTATCCGTTTTAAGAAGACATATGCATAAATCAACATGTGCCTGAATTCTGTAATTGTGGCTAATTTGGTGAAGCACTTGATTGATATATGCTATCTGACTAAATGAATGACTGAATGCCTCACAAGGAGCATTTTATGAGACTTCAATGGGGAGACTCAAAAGCAAATTTAGATTTAATTGACAAGCAGCATTTTTTTTTCCCAGTGAAGTAACTAGAATTGAAAATCTTAAGTTCCCTGGGCTTAGCTCAGTTTACTTGTTAATTTGCTCTGTGCCACAACCTGTGCTTGTGTCCTGTGATGACCAAAATGCAACTGTCCATATGGGCCCACTCTGGCTGATTTAAGCAGAAAGAAATTTACCACAAGGACCAGACAACTTTAAAGATTTCTGGACTTTCTAAGGAAGCAAAGAAGGATGCCTCACAGCCAGCAGCAATGGGCTCAGACAATGAATGGCAACACGAGGCTTCCCTTCCAACAATTCTTTTCAGCTGTTACCAATGCATGGGCTCCATGCACAGGACCAGAGGAACATGCGACATTAAAATCTCACCAGTTTCCCTAGAAGAATAAGCACTTCTTGGCACACTGCCACCATCTAAGCAGCTCAATTCATCAACTCAAGTTCCACAGATACAAGATGTTGGTAGAAGTGGCTTCTATGGCTGCAGGAAAAGACTGAAAAGTGTTTCTTTCTTTATCCTTTAAAAAAAAAAAAAACCAGCTTTCCAGTGTCTATTATATAAAATGCACTGAAAGGGGTATTTGGTGAGCCTATCTACTCTATAAATAGATTTAAAAAAAAAAAAAACCCTCAAGCTCTCCAGGTGAGAACCGTAGGATCAGCTTCGATGCACAGGAACAAAAGGAAAACCCATAAAGCGAGTCCTTGCCTGGGACAGCAGGAGACACGAGACAGATTGTCTTCACTCTAGATGAGGATTTTACCCACGGCCTTCACGCTAAGTAGCATCCCTAATATTTTTTAGTTTTATTTTGAGATAGGCTCTTGTTTAACCATTGATTTGCCCAGGTTGAGCTTGAATTTGTGATCCTCCTCCCTCAGCCTCTGAGCCCTGGGATTACAGGCATGCCCCACCATGACTGGTAAGATAGATTTTATATACTAAGCCAATGCATACGTTTAAATAAAGCATGTTTCTTTACTTACAAGTGAAGTTATTCATCTTTTTTTTTGCATGTTAAAGTTCTTTCTGTTTTTTTTTTACATGTTCTTTGTCCATGTTCTGGTGGGTAACTGATCATGTCTTTTTTCCTTACTGGCTGGTGAGCTCTTTATTGACAGAAAATAGTTCTTTGAAACTTACATTATAAATATATTTTTTCTTGTTTGTCATATGTCTCGACTACTCGTGGCTTTTCTCTTGTTTTATAGAAGATTTTACTATATTATTGGGCAACCTAACATGAATATAAAATATCAAAAAATTAATATAATAATTGGTAGACAGAATTTATAATCTGATAAATTTACATTCTGATAAATCAGGTTTTTTTTAAATGTAGTTTCTGCTACAGTTACTTTTCCCACTGCCACCAATTTCCAGGAAAATAACTTCATGGTACAATTTATGAGTTCAAAATACTTTTGTAGGGATAACAGAGGTTAGATATTATTATGACTTGCTATCTACCATTGAGTAGACCTAATTAAATTTTATTCAATAAGCTTCTTCTGTAATATTTCAAGTGTAGACAGAGCAATTAATATGAAGACCATGATAGTGATCTCACACCTGGAAGCCTCGCTTAACCTTTCTGGGTAAAAATGAGGATATTGAGAATGGTTCAGATGTAATGTGTGTCTCACAAACAGGAAACACATCTGGACACTGCTAAGCTTTCTAGATATAAAATCTTTTCTAAAACTTGGTGTGCTGAAATGCTAGAAGAAACTGCAATAAAAATACATCTGGCTTTAAGCATCTGGGAGGAGATTTTTAAAAAGATAAAAACTAAACCAGGCAAATGTAAACAGAAATTATAATACTGGGAGCAATAGTATTAATGATGGGCTGTACATGTTACAGTAGTCCTGGTGTTCAGAAAAAAACCAAGAAGCTCCAGGCCATGAAAACAAAGTTCTTAATAGCTTGTATGTGGTCAGGGAAGAAAGAGGACGTCTGTCCTCCCCCCCCCCCCCGCTAAGTTGTATCATAGGCATAGTCTAAAGGAGAATGTGGTGATCGAAGGACACCATCAAAAAGCAGATGGATCACAGCGCAGCACAAGGGTATTTGTCCAAAGGCATGGATGCCGTATGGGGACTTGAACCTAGAACGGCAAGCCAGGCAGGGACAAGTCAGGGGAAACATTTATAAACTGCTTCATCTTGAGATTATCACACTGAGAGGAGAAAGAAAAAGGAGGATCACAACTGCACCCAAACAATTCATTTTGGTTTAGAGAGAGCAGCAAAAAGAAAATAAAAAGTAGATTCAGAGTTTCTTTATGAATAATCACACTGCGTGGGTGACATGGAAGCAAGTAAAAATGATAGGACTCTCTTGTTTGCATCTTCCAATCAGAACTGACAAATGTAAGATGTAGTTGCGGAGACTAAACACACTGGTGCAGATTTGACTGCTTGCTCACATTCACCCTACAGGGGAAAACAGAGAGGCAGTTGCCTGCTGTGTTAAAACTGGCTGTCCCCGGGCAACACAGGGGCCAGAAGGGTGTTTTGCACGCAGATTGCAGGGGCAGCTTCAGGGAAGGGAGCGTCCCGGGAGGGACTGAAGCTTCTGCTCTCCAGGGCCTCACACAACCCCGCCATGAGGTACGAGTTGTCAGTTTTCCCAGTGGCTGCTCCTGGGGGAATTCCCCAAAAGAACTGGCCCAAACTTAGACAATGCAGCCTTGTAAACCTGGAACTGTGAGACTCCTGAGCCTATCTCGAATGGCGGAGTGAATCCTGAGGCTCCAGAAAACTGGTGCTTCCTCCCATTGGCCTAATGCCAGCTACAAGACTCAACAGACAGGACACCAGTGACACCACAAACACTGCATACAAATGTCCTGAGCATCCTATTTATTTTTTTTTAAGTTCTGTGAATTAAGTTAGCAAGTGAAATGAAATGTATGGACATTAGCAATTTACTCAACTTTTATTGGAATGGAAAAAAACCAAAGATGCCTAGATTTCCTTTTCATTCAATCAACCAACAAGAATTAGATTTGAGCAATGTACCAACCCTGCAATACATGCTGTTGGCAACATGACCATGAACCAGTTTCTGTTTTCAAAGAGCAGATTTTAGAAAGTGGCACAACGAAGAAATGAAACTGACTAGTGTGAAGCCAATAAAACCAGAAGTCAGTCTGAATGGAAAACTCTATTCCACAGAGCAGACACTGCTGAGTAAGCATAGTCAACTTGTGTACATGGGGTGCCAGGGAGTAGGGAGAGAAGTGCCTGTGTGCCCAGGAAGCCAGGCCTGTCCCTGCCTCCCTCCTCCTCCTCCACCCTTTATTTCACCTTCTCACTCTCCTAAGCAGACCCCTCTATGCAGGACCACAGGAAATCCTCAGTGACTCTGGGTTGCCCTACTTCTGATACAGAAAAAGAAAGACATGTTTAGATGCCCGTGACAGCATTTAAACTAGACTTCATGTGAATGCTATTCTTTTTCTTTGTTCTGGATCTCATGTTTACACCGTGAATTTCTATAGCCTTTATAGCTAAGCCAAGCAGAATTGTGTTTTTCCTTTGAAGCACATGAAAAAGTAACTTTTTGCCACTTCTCTATTCTTTCAAAATAGGAAACACTTGCATCCTGCCCATTCACTAATCACCTCATTCTAATCAATGGATTTACAATTTACATTTGCTACAGAGGCAAGTGTGTTAGCCCCTCCAAAGCTAAGAGGCCACCACAGAGTGGACTAATCAATTCTGTGTAATGAACTTAGTAAGGCTGTAAAGTCTTCTTACCCAGACATACTTAATAGAGTGGTCACAAAACACCATGAAAAACAAAAATTCAGTTTCATAAATATTTGTCAAAAATTTTAACACTTCACCCCAAAATTGCAGATATGGAAACAAACTGAGAAACCGAAAGTGAAACCAATACCTGTGCATTTCACAAAGACGCGGACAATGTCTTTGTCACAGGGCACTGACATTGGGTGCTAAATTTTTTCTACATGGTACAAAGTAAAGCAGAAAAGTATGTGATGAAATAACTTAGGTTAAACAGGATTAACACGTTCATCTTTCATCGGCTTTCATCTAGTAGAAGAAAGCAAACTTTGTAATTTGTCATCTGCTTTTAAGGTTACCAAAATAAATCACCTCAAGCCTACTTAATAACACAACAATTCAAATAAAGATTCTGACAAAGCCTTTTAAAAGGTAAAGAAACCAATTTTCTGCCATTCATATGTGTACAATTTCCATTCAAGTCCATTAAAGGCAAAGCCTAAGCTAAGCAGAGGTGAGTGAATCGGGCTGCTGCCTGGGCAACTGTCCAACTCTGGCAGAAGCCCAAAGCATTTTAAAGGGGTGTGTGTGTGTGTCCGCTCATTGTACATTTTTTTTCTTCTGAGAAATCAAACAATATTTACCTCAGGGTTGCATTTTTCAAGTAGTAATAATTCAGCAAGTTAAGAAATCCATGAAAATTGCTCAACTTCATGTATATAAGGGTAAATTTAATTGCCATAGTTTTCATTTACACTGTGAAAGCAGAGTTCATACCAGGAACTGAAAGTCTAGCTGTCTGGTAGAATAATTCCATTGAATTATCCAACAGAATAGTACTCTAGCATCTCAAGAATAATGAAACTATTTTATAGTAATTTAAACTTGTATTATTTTATCAATTTCTTATCAAGAAATAATTACATATACAATAAAGCAAACACTAAGTAGTAAATTGTTCTCTAATTTTAGTGGATCTGAAGTTGGATACCCTCCCGGTATCTGAATTCTTTCTAGAATTACATTTTAAGTCCTGGTTCACAAAATTTATGATCCTTAAAAAGTCATTTAGTGGGCCAGGGATTTAGTCAGTGGTTCTAGCGCATGCCTTGCAAGCACAAGGTCCCGAGTTCAATCCCTAGTAACCACATACAACAATGCTGGGCATGGTGACTCACACCCAGCAGCGATCAACACCACATACCACAGTGCCAGGCATTGTAGCTTACACCTGTAATCCCAGCACTTGAGAGGCAGAGGCAGCAAGACTGCTGTGAGTTCAAGGCTGAGCCAGACTACTGCAGAGACAGGACCCGGTCTCAAAAAAAAAAATTTTAGCTGTTTCTTACAAAATCATCATTCTCTTCCTATATAATCTAGCAAGTGTGCTCCTTAAGATTCCCCCAAATAAGGTGAAAGTTTATATATCTGCATAAAATATTGCATATGAATGTTTATGACAGCTCTATTTGTAATTGCCACAGCTTGGAAGCAACCAAGTTATCTTTCAGTAGGTAAATGGATAAACTGTGATGTATCTATAGAGTAGAAAATTATTCAACATTAAAAAGAAATGAGGGAGGGGCCGGGGAGTTAGCTCAGTGGTTCCGGCGCCTGTCTTGCAAGCGCAAGGGCCTGGGTTCGATTCCCAGGTAACCACATAACAATACTGGGTGTGGAGACCCACACCCAGCAGCAACCAGTACCACATACCACAGTGCCGGGCGTGGTGGCTCACACCTGTAATCCCAGCACTCGGGAGGCAGAGGCAGGAGGATTGTGATGTGAGCTGGAGGCTGAGCTCAGGGCCAGCCTGAACCACAAAACGAGACCCTGTCTCAAAAAAAAAAAAAAAAAAAAGAAATGAGGGAGCCAGGGATTTAGCTCGGTGGTTCCGGTGCCTGTCTTGCAAGTGCAAGGACCAGGGTTCGCTCCTCTTCGGTAACCACATACCATACTGGGTGTGGAGACTCATGCCCAGTGGCAACCACTACCACATACCACAGTGCCGGGCGTGGTGGCTCACGCCTGTCATCACAGCACTCGGGAGGCAGAGGCAGGAGGATTGCTGTGATGTGAGTTGGAGGCTGAGCTCAGGGCTAGCCTGAACTACCAAGTGAGACCCTGTCTCAAAAAAAAAAAAAAAAAGAAATGAGGTACCAAGCCACAAAATGATATAGCAAAGTCCTAAATGTATCTTGCCAAGTGAAAAAAAGCCAGCAGACAGTGACATATGAGTCCAACTGCAAGACATTTTGTAAATGGCGAAACTACAGACAATAAGAACATTAGAGGTTTCAAGTTTGGTGGTGGGACAGAAGGGATGAATAAACAGAGCACAGGGTATTTTTTGTTTTTGTTTTTGTTTTTTTAGTGGAGTGAAGCTATTTTGTGTGACAATGTTCAGAACACATGTCATTAGACATCTGTCAAGATCCATATAATATATAACAAGAAAAACCAACACTAATGCAACCTGTATATTTACTTAAAGATGATGTATCAATATTGGTCCATTCATTGAAAAAAACAGGCACCACATTAGTCAAACTTGTTCATATTAGGGGAAGATAGAAATAGCAGGTGGAAGAGGGGCAGGGCATAGGAAATTGTCTGTAGTTTGTATTCACTTTTTCTAAAAACCTAAAAGTGCCTAAATGAAGATATAATGGGATGAAAACAACCAATCAGTCTCCTTCCTCTGCAGAACATCTACTACGTTACTTCTAGTCCATAATCCAAAAGTATCAAAGGCACAAAATTGACGGCAGTCTAATAAACTGAATGCCCCAGACCATTTGGGTACTCCCCTTGCATACGGAAGTCTTTTGCAGCTTAGAGTTCAGAACAGAAGATCATTTCCTAAGACAGGAAAAGTAATTCTCACAGAAAGACAAAATAACGTCTAAACATACAGTTTAGGGAATGGAAAATAGGGAGAATGGAACTCACACCAAACCCTATTTAGGCTCAAAAAGAAACCAACGAATCAATAGCAAAGTTACCTTTTATTTAGGAGGTTGGTTAATCAGCAGGCTGGATTAGTAGGAAACCCTAATTAATTGCTATGGAGAAATTTCCTAGTAACTGGCAGTCATTGTGAAAGCAAACCCTCCTTCTGATGTGCACATATGTTAATACACCATTGTAGAAGTTCAGGGTGGTTATTATACTGAGCTGTCACTGGCCCATTAATTATCCACTATACTGTATTTAGCTGTTCACTGGTAAATCTTTTTTAATTGCCCAGGCTGCATTTACAGAGCATCTTTATTTAACATGCTCTCAACTCTGTTTACATTTACGTCTTTTCCAATAACTCATTAAATAGAGTCTTTAACCAGTTCTATCAGAATCTTTAGTGAGAATTCAGCCTAGCCCACTAATTGGTTTATTTCACTCACTCATAATACATCATTTTAATGTTCCGAAGTTTTCCAGTCCACCCCTCACAGGTATCCGCCTCTCCCTGCCACTGTAAAGCACAGGTGAGGCTTTTCTGTAGTTTTAAACTGGGATCAATATTTCCTCCTGAGAAAAGGTAACTGATCATACTACTCTAAGTGAGCTTGCTCTGACATTCAATGCCATCTGTCCAAAAAATATCAAAGGCAAATCCCCGATGATAGGGCCCAAGGCCCTGGCTAGTCCAGCCCCAAACCCCCTTCTCACCAGCTCACATCCTTTCCTTTACACCTCCCAGTTCAGACCATCACACCACAGACAAGTCTATCCACCCACTCTTTTTTCTCAGCAGGGCATTCTCTTAGGTTCTACTCTAAAGTTCCTCCCTCTGTGAAACCTTCAAGGAAGAAGTCCTTATCTCTTCCCCATTCTTCCAAACAATTCTGCTCTTGCCCTTGCTGATGAAGCCTGATGTCTTTGAGATATAAACTGTTACAAACCAAAGACACTCATGCAGGCCAGTGAAGTCCTTGAAGTGGGTGAGCACATACCATTACTGATTTTGTGTGCTCCTAATGCGTTCACATGGTGAATGCTTGACAAATATTTATTAAATGAATGACTGAAGGCATTTTCCTTCTAATGCATCTGACTTTATTAAATTGTATCTACTTTTTCCAACATATCTTATCTATATAACTACATGAACATGTGTACACATAGAAGAAAATCATGGAAAAAAGCAATGGTACATGTGTGTATACTTTTCTGAGAACATACAATTTGGAATATAAAAAGATCTAAGTAGGGCTGGGGATTTAGCTCAGTGGTTTTGGTGCCTGTCTTGCAAGCGCAAGGACCTGGGTTCAATCCCTAGGTAACCACATACCATACTGGGTGCGGAGACTCACGCCCAGCAGCAATCAGTACCACATACCACAGTGCCAGGCGTGGTGGCTCACGCCTCCAATCCCAGCACTCAGGAGGCAGAGGCAGGAGGACTGCTGTGATGTGAGTTGGAGGCTGAGCTCAGGGCCAGCCTGAACTACAAAGTGAGACCCTGTTTCAAAAAAAAAAAACATCTAAGTAAATTAGAATTTATTTTTTACCATACAGTGTATTTGGAAATCATCTAGTCTCACTGAAATAACTAGACATTGCACAAATGACACTGGACTTAAAAAAAAATAGTGTGCACATTTTTAATCTAATGCTACCAAAAATTTCACAGTTAAGACCAGACTGCAGTTGAAGAGTCCCATCAGAGTAACTCATATTCACTTTATTTTGGGAGGAGATAGCATCTTTGTAATAGTCATAGTGGACTTCTGACTTTTAAAAAAATGAACCTTTAGATTTGCTTTTGTAAAGAATAAAGATTAGCTTTATATTATTCTGAAAAGTTTGAATTACATGTTTTTAAGAACAAATCTGTAGTGTTTGCATATGCTGGATGATTAATGTTGCTCCTCCGAGACAGAACTTAAGAGATGAATTCGAAGTCATGTCACACAGATGTAAATTCTGCCGGTCAGAGAGAGAAAAGAGGAAAGACAAAGATGTGACTGACAGAGGGTTTTGCTTGCACGCTTGTAGTGGAATTCATGATTCATAAGCATTTGTGGGAAAGAACACTAGAATATGCAAAGTGTGACTGGGCACAAAATGAGGATATAAATGCAGGTTAATTACATACCACTCACATGGGAATAGAGCTTACTCAGTGGTCTTCAGTGCCATGCATTCCCCCATGGAAATAACATGTATTTTGCCAGTACATAGCATGTGAATGTGTCATGTTATAGATGAGGTTGGTCCATAGTGTTTAAAGTTTGGTGTGAAATATTAATCGCATGAATTTACCAGAAATTTAACTGTTGGGAACCACCCTGTTCGGAAATTGCAAGGTCAAAATTGACCAGAACTTCCTGCCTGCTGATGGACTTTGGACTTGACTCTTGTCTTCATCTCTGGTAGCAACAGGGAATCCAATGGTCCCACATGCTGTGATGCTTCAGGGCAGAACTACACCGGATCTCCCCCTTAAGGACTATTGCTGACATCTGCCTAGCCCCGAGGAATCCTCATCTACATAACTTCTCTAGGACTATTGTTGGTGTGGCCCTGCCTTTCCGGGTATTTTGGAATGTAGATAATAAAAGGTGTGGTAGGCTGGGGTCCAGAGTCTTTACCACCCAGAGTAGCATGGATCAGACCCAAGCTCAGTTTCTCTAAGTCTCATTTCTGCCTAATTATTAACTATTTCACCATGTGCCGTGAACTCACAGAAGACTAGAACTTAATGCAAAAGTTCTAGTTACGTTCCCTTCACCTGTTTACTACATTAACCAGATCAACAAAGCATGAATATTACTCCCAAAGTACATATTCAATGAGCCATGCAAAAAGAATAGATACAGTCACTTTAGGAATCAGTTTTTGTGTAATTTTACAGCTGTTGAAGTGTCTTTGGAAATTATTTAATTCTCATTCATTGTTTTTAAAGTTGAGAAGATAATAACAAAGTCAAAAGTCAAATCTGACTCTTTTAATCAGCTCTGTGTTTCCAATTCCTGGTGGTCAGAGGAAAAATCCATAATTACTCTTAATTAGTTCCTGCTGAGGTCATGGTGAAATTGAAATCCTCGATGTTTTAGTACAATCACTTTGTGTAAAAGGTGACAAGAAGCTTCCTAACTGATCTTGGATTAATTTCAAGTCAGTAAAATACAGTGGGAAAGTGTGAGAGTTAGAAACAGAAGCGATGAAAGTGAGCTAAGTTTTTGTTACCTGGTGGACGGTGCTCTTGGACACTACCTTATCACCTCTGAAACTCAGCTGGTCTTTCTCAAAAAGGAACTGTAATCCCTGAGGGGCTGAGGAGAACCCCAGATGACTGGATATGAGTGAAAATGCGCAGCAAGATACCAGGGCCCCCTGCTACCCTCAGCAAATGCATTTATTAAACCACCAAATAAGTGCACCATACTGCCAGGCACTAAGCAAGACAGAAAGCCAGGACCACAATCAGCTTGACTTCTATTAGGAGTTTTTTCTACTGAAAGAGTCAGTTTATACCAGTAAATAATCTGATCTGCAAAATCTACTGTCTCTTCCTTCAGCAGAGAAACAACCCACTTCCCCCAATAAGTTCTGGCAAAGTCTCACCTAGTTTTTGGAAACATTTTACTTCAGACTTCCTCATTCTCATTCTCACTCTTCAAAAAGCTCTGACATCATCGATTTCAGAATGGTTTACTAGAACTATCATACAAACCATAAGGGCAATTTTAATTTTCTGGTAGCTACACTGGACCAGTAAGAAACAGGGCTGGTAGGAGTTGTGCTTAAGATGCATCAGCCCTCACTTTGATCCCCAGCACTAAAAAAGAACAAAACAGATGTAAATAAAAAGTAGGAAACAAAGGTGAAATGAATTTTAAGCATTATTTTTAGTTAAATGAATATATCTAAAACATTATCAGTTCAACATGTAATCAACAGAAGATGATTAATGATTTATCTACTATCCTTTTTTGGTTTTTTGAGACAGGGTCTTGCTTTTTGTCTAGCCCTGAGCTCAATGTGTAGCCCAGGTCATCCTTGAACTCACAGCAATACTCCTGCCTCTGCCTCCCAACTGCTGGGATTACAGGTGTGAGCCACCACGCCCAGCATTTGGTATGCGGTTCTGATTGCTGGTGGGTGTGAGTCACCATGCCCAGCACTGTTGTATGTGGTTACTGAGGACTGAACTTGGATTCTTGTGCTTGAAAAGTAGACACTGGGACCACTGAGCTAACTCTAAATCCCCAGCCCCTATCTATTACCCTTTTATCCTATCCCTTTAGCAAACATCACAAGAGCCCAGCCACATTTCAAATGCTCATAGTCCCATGTTTCTAGGAGCCACCAGACCGAAAAGCTAGGTTCAGGGCCTGGCAGGGTGACTATATCTACTCCTAATGGAGCAAATCAAGAAAAGATTATCTTAATAACTTAAGAACACTGATGACACAATCATGTCCTTGCACTTACATGAGGCAGCAGATGCTAGCAACAAGTGCTAGCATAGCAATACCAGTGGTTGTATGGAACAGAAATCTGAAAACTAGTCTGCAGAAAGGAAGTGTTTTGGGGAAGGTTATTCTACTCTGTTTTGTTCAGTGTGATAGGGACAGTGACAGTGTATGCTGACACAAATGTGTATCTCATAAGGCACCATTCTCCTGATCTCTTTATTACCAAATAGAGACACGGATATATTAATGAATGTTATGTTTCTCCCTTAGGAAAATGTGAGCAAGCAGGAAAGCCAGCTGAGCTATCATCATATTCTCTCATGGGGAATCGGAATTTCTGGCTGGTTGGGTACTATGAAGAGGTGAGTTGTGCAGAGAAGGTTACACACTATATTCAGCTAGTCCATGGCCTCAAGTCTTGATTCAATTTTTTTTTTCTACTGCTACCTCAGTGCATCCTTCCTAGTGTAGACTCCCTGGTCTAACAGACCAGAGCGCATGTAGAGCAACGCCCAGGGACCCATTCTTCCTGTGTACCACCTCGTCTACCCAGTGAATTCACATGGTCTTTGTTCACTTGCACATCTGCTGTGAAAAATGTGAGCAGGAATGCTATGAGCGGCCCACACCGGTCCATTGAGCAAAGGCAGCGGCCATCACATCTTGCTGAGCGCTCTTCCCTCTCTGTTCTCGGTGTCTGCTGACTCTGCAGCTGATGCTTCCCTTAGCAACTCCCTCCCTGGTGAAGGATTCTAGTACACCCTACATTGTGCTGATGAACTCTGGCCTTAACCCTCCAGATGCCGACTTCTTACCTGCTTCAGATAACATGAAACTCTCAGGGCAAAGGTGGGATGCATTTTATGATGGGATTCAAAATGATTTTCCCATTCCTGCTTCCAAAGATTATTTGTCCTCTCACTATTGGATAAAATTCTCTATCTTTTTTTCCACTTTTCTCATGGCTAAATTTTTCTTCCTCAAGCTAACAGATGACACCCTAAGCCTCTATTAGCTAGTCAAAGAAAGAAACTTTTAATATTTTCTAGGGTATGTGGACATGTTTGGTGAAAACTTCAGGTAGACTCTCCCATACTCAATCTCAACTTTATTTTGAAGTCAGTAAATATTTCTTTAAGTAATTATAATTGTTGATTACTTCTCAAAAGTTGGAATATAATATATGACTACAGATTTAGTTCAGTGGTTCTGGTGCCTGCCTCAAAAGTGCAAGATCCTAAGTTCTATACCCAGTATCAAAAAAAAAAAAGGTAATACAGCTAATATTTTTACTTGCATTAGCATGGTGTTAGGTTACCTGCTATCATGTAGAACTCAATTTTCAAATACAGTCATCACATAAGGGAATAGTCTCACAGGACATTTAGGGCACTTGTGACGACCACCATTCCTAATAAGTACACCTCCTGTAAGCACAAAGCCTTGTGAGACATATTTCTTAGCATCAATGTTCTTAGGAAAATTCCAAGTATCACAAATTACATGGGAGAGTCTTCTGAAATTGACCTACATTTTTAAAAAGATTGCTATTAATTTTACTTTTGCAAAACAGAAAATTAATTAATGAGCTGAAAGTCTATCAAAACAAAAGAAGCATTTACAAGACCTTTTCCTGCCTCTGTAAGAACATTTCCTCATTAACACTGTCACAGTGATAAAGCGACATTGCCATGAACCAATGATAGAAGTGATGGGAGATCATTTCATTAGCTACTGCTACAATTGCCACCTTGGCTTTGATTTTTGACTCTCTGATTTGAAAGACATTGAGCCTCAAACTGAGATCATTACTGATGACTTCTTTAAGCTGCTAAAAAAAAAAAATGGAAATAGGACTGTTTTTTGCATAGATGCAATTTCTCAGACTGTTGGGCCAGGGATTTAGTTCAGTGGTTCCAGCACCTGCCTTGCAAGCACAAGGGCACAGGTTCGAACCCCGGTAACCACATACAACAATGTCCACCAGTAATCAGTACCACATACCACAATGCTGGGCATGGTGGCTAATGCCTATAATCCCAGTCATCAGGAGGCAGAGGCAGGAGGATTGCTGTGAGCTCAAGGCTGAGCTTACAACTAGTCTGAACTACAAAAGTGAGACCTTGGGCTGGGGAGTTAGCTCAGTGGTTCCGGCGCCTGTCTTGCAAGCGCAAGGGCCTGGGTTCGATTCCCCAGTAACCACATAACAATACTGGGTGTGGAGACCCACACCCAGCAGCAACCAGTACCACATACCACAGTGCCGGGTGTGGTGGCTCACACCTGTAATCCCAGCACTCGGGAGGCAGAGGCAGGAGGATTGTGATGTGAGTTGGAGGCTGAGCTCAGGGCCAGCCTGAACCACAAAGTGAGACCCTGTCTCAAAAAACCTAAAAAAAAAAAAAAAAAAAAGTGAGACCTTGTCTCAAAAAAAAACAAACAAAAAAAAATTCTCAGACTGTTGATGC
>PVIR01025942.1:0-24374 GCA_004026965.1 Petromus typicus | reverse complement strand
CTCAACATTGTCCCCTTTCACCTTATTTTACATTGAGCATTTTCTATTTCACAATATATAACATACAATGCTAGGACTCATTTACATCTTCATTTTCTCATACCAGAGAAAAGATGTGATATGTACCTATCTGTGCCCTATTTATTTCACTTATGAGGATATCCTCAAGGTATGTCCATTGAAGTAGAAATGATTCAAACTTATCATTTTTTATGGCAGAGTAGTACTCCATTCTGAGGAAGAATCACAGCTTTTTTATCCAGTTGGTTGCGAATTTAAATAATGTATTGAACTGAGTGTCTTGCTTGAGTGCTGAGCACAGGAAAACACAGACTCATAAGATAGTTGTTCTTTTCAGGGAGTACTGGAATTTCTCCTGAGCGTCCCTTATGTTGTGAGACCTGTTCATCACGCCAATAACTTTCAGAGGTCATAGGAAAGGCTTTGCGATACTTGGAAGACACTAAGACACTCAGTGGCCCATCTTGAAGAATGTAGAGTGGTCTCTCAACTCCAGGGTTCACCAAAGGCCAACTTATAAGGATCATCCTTCTGACCCAGAAAGCAACTCCAGATTTTTCCTTTCATTCTTTTCTGTATCATGCTGGTATGGTTTACATATAACGTGATTGAGTATTTCCATCAAAATTCATGTTGAAATGGAATTTCCACTGGGTGGTATGGAGAAATGGGACCCAGTGAGATTGGGTGAAAAAGAGATTGTGTCATGTAGGCTCCACACTCATGTATGACCAATGTGTATGTACATAAGTGGATTAATGGGTTGTCTTGAGAACTGGATGTTAGAATAGTGAGTGCAGATCATTTTCTTGTATGTACCCATTACTCTCGGATGCCCTGCACTGTCTTAGAGCGATTAGCAAGAAGGCAGAAATGTCAGACTCAGTCTTGTCTATGTGTCTCCCAGCATCTAGAAGTAGGAAGTAAATGAACCTCTGCTCTTTAGACGTTACCTAGTCTCAGGTACTCTGTTATGGCAAGAGACAGTGGACCAAACAATGTGTCAAAACTTATTTTTTAGAAAGTATTTGACTTTTTACTTAAGGCTGATTGGACCAAAGAAATTAGTCTTGAGGCCAGGACACTGAGAGACAGGAAGAGGTTCACATTGATTTGCAATTTGACTTAAGGAAGAACAAATTTATTTTCACTATGTTTTCTGTCATGTGATATAGACCTACAAGTTTTAGATTTAAACAAAAAAGCTGATGGAATTGTGCTGGGGAGAGCAGAAGTATTTTCTTCTTCTTTTTGTTTTTTATTTTTGAAAAGTTGCTGTCAGTCGAGATCTTGAACACTGGTGAGATGCTTATAGCTAGAAGTTATTGGCAGAGGAGGGAGGAAATTAGTGGGAGAACATTTTAAAGTTGTTTATTTTGTTTCAACTTGAATTATAGGAACTCGAAAAGCTGTGCAGCTATATTGATATAGCTATATTGATCTATTGTTAAAGGCTCATTTGTTGCACTAAAGTTGTAATTATTCTTATCTCCTCAATTAGAAGCATCATTCATGGTACAATTTGTAAGTCATAGGCTGAATGGGTAGTAAACTATGTTCAAATTATTGTTGGATGCTGACACTTCTTTGGTTGAAGAAACATCATCATTACTATTATTGTATTAGGCTACTGTTGTTTAGCCTCAATACATTCAGTTAATTGTAGGAAACTCTATGACTGTGGTAATTATATTGCTCCTCTAAAATTTACAATTATAATAATGTAAAACGTCTTGTTGAAAACGTTGCCTCAACTTTTTACTGTATGCTAGTGTTAAGCCTGACACAGAAAACTGTGCTCACAAAACCAATAACTTTGGCATGAAGCTAGATGTGGCAAAACCCTCTACAGGAAAACAAGCAATGGCTATGTCACATGGTGATGGTCCTTTAGAAAAATGTGTTCAGTAAAATAATGAGAGCAAGTGCAGAAAAAATAAAGCAGAGGACTGTATGGTGGATATGTATAACCCAGGCTTACAAAATTCCTGTAACTGGGAAAAACCTGGTGAAAATGAAAAAACTGGTGGCTGTAGATCTGTAAGAACAATTCTGCCTGTAGCTTAATGTATTCAGAGATCATATACTTATAAAACTGGATTCTTGTAGGATAGTGGTCCTAAGATACAAAACAGGTTTCTTGCATCAAATGTGATCACTTTTGGCTCACACGTCCCTCTGTGGGAAGAGCCAGAGGACGGAAAACAGCTTTGGTGGAGTGCATACAATAGCAGCTAAGAACAGAAAAGGGAGCTCAGAGCACTGTGGAGGGTCTCTCGTCCCCAGAGAAAGCACTCTTTTTAGTGGAGTAGACAATACACTGAAGGGAGTTAGCAGGGTGTTTTGCTCCATTTTCTATTGCTATTACTGAGTATCCGAGACTGGATGATATAAAAAGAAAGAAATACATCGTACAGTTCTAAGTCTAAAGAGCAAGATGCTGGCCCCTGCTCAGCATCAGGTGAAGACTTTCTTGCTGAGTTCCAGCGGGGTACAGGGCATCACATGGGTGGACAGCTTTGGCTCCTCTTCTTTTGTATATAAAGTCACTATTGCCACTATGAGACTCCACTATCACAACCTTCCCAAATTATGATTACACACCAAAGGCCTCCCTTCCAAATATGATTAGCACAAGAATGTAGGGTTTACATTTCCCAACACATGAACTTTTGGGGGAGGTACCCAAACTAAAGCAGTGATGATAGAAATTGGAGATGCTCACTGAAGTTCAGTATTCCGTGCGTGATGATCAGAATCACCATCAGGAAGCTATTCATGCCTTCACAGAAGACACAACATGTGAGATGTACTAGCTCCTCAGATCCAACAGAGGTGTGTTTGAAATTCCCCTTCTGCCAAAGCCAACTGCCCCTCAGGCCCTGCTGCTTTTACAAAGCCCAAAATAATGGACACTCACACCGATTCCTGGAATCTCAGACTTCTGGGAAGCCAGGAAAAGCTGTTCTGAAGTACATTTGCTCCATATAAACAGTCTCTCTCTCTCTCTCTCTCTCATAAAGCTTTGTTGTGACAGAATCACACAGCTGTTTCCTAAATCAAAAATCAATTTGCTAAATTATTTTTCACTAGTGGCACAGAGGTAATTGCCACTGGAAAACATCTGTTTTATAATTAGAAAACAAAGATTTCTTCACCCCAAAGGAATGTAATTACTGTCGAGCACCAGAGGGAAAGTTTTAGGATCATCAGCAAAATTCAATGAGGGCTGTTTACAGTGGAATTTCTCTTTCTGCTTCTTCTAAAGTAGCTCAGGGAGTGTGAGGAAATTCATGTTTACTAGCACGTTAGAGGCTGTTATAGAATACAGCCAACTCCCAAAGCTGTATGGGCTTGTTAAGACAAATAACTCCAGCAAATTTAACTCAGTCAGTTCAAAGAAATTCTATTTCAAAAAGAAGTGAGGGGATACCAGGGTGTTAGGGGCATCTCCTGGAAAGTCTGTAAATAATTATAATTCTAGAGGTTCATTCAACTGCCGCTGGCAACAATGACTACCCTGGATGCCTTGGGTGGATCTGACTCGCCGTTTGTGCTGACGTGGTGTGGACAGGGTGTGCTGTGATTATACACATCTTGTGAGAGCAAAGTCCATGAAGTCTGCGGGTCAGCCCTTTCTCTCTCTTTTCAACCCATACTTGACACTTCTGCCCACCATACCCTACACTCTTGTTCTCCAGCTCTTCCTGCATCTCACCTGGACTCTGAGACTGCTAATCTGTTTGTTCAAACTCTTGAACATCCAGGCTCAGCCTTATCTTATTGTATCAGCTTCCTTAACTTAAACTCACCAGATCTCTCGTTTTCCCCTTTTCTGCTTCCCAGAGTAGATTCCTCTCTGTGCTGTCTAACAAGGATGTCCTTTTCTCCTTACTCTCTTGAGCTCCTTGATCTTTGCAGTTACTCTTCCCCTGAGGGATATTGGTTAGAGTTCCGGCCTATATATATATTTTTTTCCTCCGTCTGTGTTCTCCTTCCCAGGCAGCCTAATTCTTTTCTGCAACTTTAGTTTTCATTAACTTTCAGTCTGTAGCCCAGTCATGGCCTGGCTTCTGAACCCCAAATTACTGTAACCAACCAACAACTGAATGGTTCCTCTTCCCTGTGGTATTTGTTTCCTAGAGCTTCTGGAACACATTACGGCAGCCAGGATGGTTGGAGGCAACAGAAATCCACTGTCTCATGGTCCTAGAGTTAGATGTATAAAATCAAGTGCCGCCCTGGCCGTTTCCCCCCTGAAGGAGGAGAGAGTCCTTCCTCATCTCTTAGTTTCTGTGGTTGCTGGCAATCTGTGGTTTGTACTGGCCTACCACCAACAGCCACCTCCATCTTCTAATCCCCATGTTGCTTTCGGGTGTCCAAATTTCCCTCTGCTTGGAAATACAGCAATCATTGCACTAGAACCTCCCTCTTCAATCCAATTTGACCACGTTACCTTAATTACAACTAGAAAGATCCTACTTCCAAGTAAAGTCATGTTCACAGATTCTGAGTGAACACACATTTTTGACAGACTCTATTCAACCCAGTACAGATGTTTTATAGTGGCCTCAAGCTCAACTGCCCCTGAGTGAGTTCTGCTTCTGCCTTTGAATTTATTCCTCCCCTAAGGACCTCACACTAGAGAACAGTGAGATCCCCTCTCCCTATTGTTTAGGTCTTAAATCCAGGAGATTTCCTTGACTTTCACAGTCATGGACCATGACAATTGCTGTCATAAGACCTGAGTGTCAGCCGAAGCAATGTGAAATCCAACCGCAAGCTCACAGCGTGTGTTTCCTGCAGGACTGCACCAGCCCCACCACTGGCCCCTTCTCTGTCTTTCTGCTCTTCACCTTGAAGGCAGAGAGGTCTCCACCAAACACTGCTCTTATTATCTCACAACCTTGCTCAGGTCTTTTCTGTGACTTCCGTTGGCCTTTAATATAAATCCCGCATACCCAAAGGAGGTTGCAAGATTTCTGTGCTTTGATTCTCTTTTCCCAGAGCTCATCACTTCATGTCTCATCCCGAAGGGTTCAACTGAGATTCTATTTTCCTTCAGTTTTTGTAGTGCTTCTTGCCTCTGGATCACTGACTGTGCTGTATTTCTACCAGCATGTCCCTCTTTCTGGAACATTCCGTGTCTGTTATCAACATCTGGTTCACTGTTGAAATAAGTGTAATCCAGAATATTTGTTCTTCTATCTACTTGCCCAAACTTCTCCCTCCTTCCTCCCTTCCTCCCTTCCTGACCCCCCTGAAGCAGGAAAGCTGCCTTTGACATGCTCCCACTGCCCGCACAAGTTCTCACTGTTGAGTGCAATCACGATGTGTATATGTAATGTACCAATAAAGATTTCAATTAAGAAAAACAAAATCCACTTCTGCAGTTTGGTTTCAGTTTCTAATTTGTCTCCCTTCAGGGCTTCCCATGATCTGGGAAGGTGAGACTTATTTATTTTAAAATCTTCAGTAACTTTGGAATCTCAGTCACAGAGACCCTCGCTGGAGACTTTCGGAACAGTAGAATGTCAGCAAGAGGGACAGTAGGTTCCTGGTGTGTACCAGGTAAGTCCAGTGTCTTGGCTGTGCCCCTCTGTTGATCACAGGTGTCACCACAGCTCCCTCATGCACATACATACAGTTCTCTTCACCTCTGAGTACAAAGCGGACCCGACAGGCTGGAGAGTGGGGGCTTCCCAGACACCTCCCCCATTCCTCAGAGGATCCAAATGGCGCTGAATCCTGTTGGCTGCAGCGGTGACCTGCTCATTCTACATACTTGTTAACTTCCTGCCCGCCCTTGCCTTCTTTCACTAGGCTTCCTAGGATCATTTTTTTTTTTTTAGGTTTTTTGAGACAGGATCTTGCTTTGTGGTACAGGCTGGCCCTGAGCTCAGCCTCAAACTCACATCACAGCAATCCTCCTGCCTCTGCCTCCCGATTGCTGGGATTACAGGCATGAGCCACCACACCAGGCACTGTGGTATGTGGTACTGATTGCTGAGTCTCCACACACAGTATTGTATGTGGTTACTGGGGATCGAACCCGGGTCCTTGTGCTTGCAAGACAGGTGCCGGAACCACTGAGCTAACTCTCCAGCCTCAGATCATTTCTTAGATGAACAACTTATCTAGAATGCTTGAGTTAGGGTCAGCTCCAGAAAACCAAAAATGACACAGCCACCTCTGAGGAATAACTTCAGGCCAGAAGGCTTCCTCAGAGAAGAAACTTCAAGAAACTTCCATACACCTATTTCATTATCATATTTCAATTTTTACTTGATGAAGGCCTGTAGACCATCTTCTCTCTTTCTCTGTCTATCCCACCCTTCTGTTTCTCTCCCCTGGGGATTGAATCCAGGCTTTTCCACTCTCTGTTCTGAGACAGAGACTCATTAAGTCAGTAAATTTCCCAGACTGTGCTTGCACTAGGGATCCTCCAGCCTCAGCCTCCCAGAGTGCCGAGATTATAGGAGGGCACCACGCCTGCCTCATCCTTTCATTGTACAGATGAAGAAGCTGAAAGCTGCTCATTTTCTCCTCCTTGCCCTTTCCGTAACTTTCTCTTGGCATTTGACTGCCCTTGACTTTACCCCGGAGATGACTCTTTCTGTGGCACTGGACAGAGTCCCAGGGTTTGGGGGCCCTGAGTGCTCTTGGTTCTGCTTTTGCATTAGCTGCTTGGGCTGTGCTGCCAGAGACTTTGAAACGCTGTCCATTTGAGACAGTGATGTTGAGTCCTGCGTGATGAAAGGCTTCCCGAAGAGTGTAGCCTTTCCAGGAACGGTTTCTACTTTGTTCCATCTTAGACAAAGGAATCTTTGAGTCTTCCCTTTGCTTCTCAAACTGTGTTTTCCACCTCTGTGGGACTCAATGGAATATTCAGTGCCAAATGCAAGTGGAGTGTAATGTTAAGCCTTTGACTTCATTGGGGGATGGGAGATAGGTTGGGTAGGGGAATGGGAAAAAATGAGAATTAAGTAGTATCATATACTGGTACAAATTCTCAATGTTGACTATGATTGTGATGTGTGTATATAATGAATCAATAAAGATTTAAATTAAAAAACCCCTAAATTTGTAAGGGAACCAAAAAAATCCCAAACAAACAAACAAACAAAAACTACCCCCCGCAAACCAAACAGACTTTGACCTAATCTTGGTGAAGGGTTTTCACTTCCATCGGTTCCTCTGTGTGAAATGGCCCTCTTTCCTGGCAGCCCGCATCTAGTTTGGAAGGTGCATCCTGGACTCAGAGTGCGAAGTCTAACCTCCCTTGGGTGACTATGTCATCATCTCTCTGCTCTCTGGATAGAAGGGACTTAGAGATTCTAGTGGAGATGCTGGGAATACGTGGATATCTTGTTTGCTGTGGGTCACTCAGTCATTCAACAAGCACTTGTTAAATATCTCTTCTATATGCACTGTTACAAGAACTGCGAAGCTGCAGTTATTAACACAAAAGGTTGAGCCCACATAGGGAAAACGGGCATTAAATAATGTAACAGAGAAATACATGGCCTTGGGGGGTGGCAGAGTCTAGAAAGGAATATAAAGCCAGGTGACAAGATAGAGTGATGGAGGCACTGCTTCTGTACTGTGGCCAACCAAGGCCTTTCTGAGAATGATGTTTGAGAGGATGCCTGTCGGAATCGGGGCAAGAGTCCTGAGCCTATTTCAAGAAGAGGGAATCCCTGGTGCAGAGATCTGATTTCTCCAGGTGTAGTTGGCAACTGGCAAGGAGGCTGGTGTGGCTGCCCAGACAGTTGGGAGAGGAGGGCAGGGAGTTTATCTTGAAGAAGCTGAGGAGACCCTGGGTGGTACTGAGAAGAGAATCAATGGGATATGACTCTTGTTACAGGAGGAAGTGTGTGTCTATGTGCCAAGGCATCTCGAGGGAGGGCAAGGCAGAAATGAGGGGACTTATTGAAATAGATGCAATCTAGGATATTATTTTTTACAAACTGGCACTTTGAAGAAATTATGCAATCAATATTTTTAGTAAGTGCCTATATGTATGGTTTTTTTTCCCATGAAAATGCAGAAAATCTAGATGAATTTTCTGAGTTCCCAAAGATGCTAGTTAGGAGAGCCAGGAAATTAATATAGAGAACTCCAAAGTGTAAGTACTCAACTTCTTCTCTATGCCGCACTCACATTTGGTTTGTTGATTTATCTGTGTTATCTGGGAGATAGATGTTACTATTTCCATGTTGCATTTGAGAAAACTGAGGTCAAAGAAGTTAAATAATTAACTAAGGTTTCCTTAGATATGATATCAAAGGCATGCTATATAAAAAAACACATTGATAAACTGAACTGTATCTAGGTTAAAAACATACACTTCTGAAAATACCTCGTTAAGAGGTTAAAAACATAAGCTAAAAACCAAAGAAAATATTTGCGATTCATAGCTGACAAAGAATTTGCATCTAAGCACATAAGGAGGTCACAAAAACATAAGAAAATATCCCTACTTAAAATTAATCAAACACAGCCCAGACTCTGTTACGATTTATGTGTAAAGGATCCCTAAGAACCTTCTGTGTGCAGAGACTGGGCTTTCGGAAGGTGTAAGATTGGCTTACAAAGGTGTTATAGCTGACTGGTCAGGAAGGTGGTTCTCATTAGAAAAGGTAGGTTGCTGGGGGCATGACCCGGAAGGGTATGTTTCTCTTCCGGGTCCTTGCTTCACTCTCAGCTTCCTGGCGGCCATGAGATGAGAAGCTGTTTATCAGTTATGCCTCTGTGCCACGCCACCCTGCCTTGGAGTCAGCCGTGGGCTGAAAAATGAGCCAAATTAAACCCCTCGTCCTTCAGTTGTGTTTGGTATCTTGTCCCAGCAATGAGGAATGTGACCAAGACAGATACTATACCAGTGACCAACAAACAATAGTAGTCATTTGGGAAATGTGAATTATGATCGAGGTTCCACTGTATGCTTAGAATGGCAAAGACTGAAATGAATGTCAAGTGTTGACAAAGATGTGGAAGAAGGGCTGGAAACAGTTCACTGCCCTAGTGGAGACATTAAATGGTATAACTGCTTTGGAAAGGAGTCCGGTAGCTTCTCAGCAACTTAAGCATGTTCTTAGTGTGTGATTCGAACACTGCAATTGTAATTTTTTACCCAAGAGAAGAGGAGCTATATGACCAAATAAGGAATTGCACAAAGACATTCATCACAGCTTTATTAGTAATAGTAAAAGCCAAGAAATAACCCGGATGTCTACTGGCACACAAAAGGGAGGGCAAGCTGTGTCTCCACCCTCATCCCAAGGAACTGACTGTTGAAACACATAATAGCTCAGACAGGTCTCAAAGTAATCACACTGAATGAAAGAGTGAGGATGGAAGGATTCTTACATGATTTTATTGCATTTATACGTAACTCCAGAAAACGCAAATGAATCCAAATCGACAGAAAGATCAGTAGCAGCCAGGACAAAATCCTGGGCGTGAAGAGAATCTCAAAAGGGTATGGAGAAATTTGGGGGAGGAGTACAGATGATGATGGGTTCCTGAGTATAAATATGTCAAATCTTTCCAGACTGTACTCTTCATCTTAAAGTCTACTTCGACTCATGTTCATTCTGCCCTATCAGCTTTCTTACTGTTGAAATTGTGAATGTTACATCTGCATATATGGATATAATGATGCAGTTATACCTCAATACAGTTGTTTTTTTCTTTAATAGTCCGCGAAATTCTCACACACAATGAATGGCAGAACCGCAAGCTGGAGTCCAGGACTGTCTGATTCTAAAACCCATGCTCTCAACTCCTCCGTAATTAGGACTTCCCCCATGATGCAAACAGGCAGTCTCGTGGTTGGTGTGGTTAGACTTTCCCATACTGGATTATTTTGGAACAAAGAATAGCACTTATTCATATACCTCTGAGATAAGGGAAAAATAACCCCAAATTTCTGCAGGGTAACTTGGCAATATCCTGAAAGATTTATGAATGCACATATACAGTGTTTCATCAGTTCCACATCTAGGCCTCCGTCTTAAGGAAGTAATAGCAGGTTTCGGCAAAGGCATATTTTCAGGCTGAATAAGCACACTTTGTATAGAAATAAAAACTGAAAACTTAGTCTGTATCATGCAGCCATGGATGCTATTTTAGCAAAAGAATATTTTGTTCTGTCTCTGTTAGGACACCACAGCCACTTAAGCTTATTATGTGGTTGGATTCATCTTAATAAAAATGTTATCTGTGTAAAGACAAGAATCCTTGAGTAAGTTTGAATAAGTTAGTATGGTGGCTACTTCTTGAAGAATACAGTCTTTTTTATTTCTTTCTTTCTTTTCTTTTTTTTTTGAGACAGGATCTGACTTTTGTAATTCAGGCTGGCCCTGAGCTCAGCCTTGAACTCATAGCAATCCTCCTGCCTCTGCCTCCTGAGTGGTGGAATTAACAAGCATGAGCCACCGAGCCTAGCACTGTGGTATGTGGTACTGATTGCTGGTGGGCATGACTCCCCACACTCGGCATTGGTGTATTCAATTACTGGAGATCAAACTCAGGTCCTTGTGCTTGCAAGGCAGGCACCAGAACCACTGAGCTAAATCCCCGGCCCCCAAAGTACAGTCTTAATTCTGTTATTTGTGCTATGTGTTTTTCCTAGCTTTTTTTGTTTTGTTTTTTTTGAGACAGGGTCTTGCTTTGTGGTTCAGGCTGGCCCTGAGCTCAGTCTCAAACTCACATCATAGCAATCCTCCTGCCTTGGCCTCCCGAGTGCTGGGATTACGTGAGCCATTACGCCCAGCACAGTGGTATATGGTACTGATTGCTGCTGGGGTGAGTCTCCACACCCAGTATTGTATGTAGTTACCGGGGAATCAAACCTGGGTCCTTGCGCTTGTAAGACAGGCGCCAGAACCACTGAGCTAAATCCTGGCCTGGGAGTTTCTTAATCTAGTCACGTCATATCACAATTAATAGTCCCATTATATAATTAAAAGTTAGATCTTACACAGGCAAGAGCCAAATCCTTCATCTGGACAATTTAGAGTTGTTCCAAAGAAAAACTTAAGTTTTGGAAACTGTCAAGTGAGATGTAGAAAAGGAGGAATTCAAAGATTATTTGGTGGCAATGTTAAAGCCAAGGGGGCCAAGACTAGGAGCCCATTCTGGGGAGACAGCTGTAGTAAGGAATATTGAGATGGAGTCTTCTGAATTCTGCATTAATGAAGAAAAGACTGATTAGAAACCATATACGACTGCAGTTGTCTTTACCCATAAAAATTTATGACTTATTTCCTTCTCTTAAATCAATACCAGAATAGACTCAATACCAGCTAGTATGTAGCAGCTGTGACCTACCACTCAGTAGGACAGTGCAACCAGGTGCAGGGTCATCTAACTTGAGGAAATGGCAAGCAGTGCCATCCAGCCTCATCTGCCTTCCCATTCTGCGTTTCCTTTGGTTTGAGACTAAAGTCAGTACTTAAAGGATCAAAGGCAACCACCAGACACCAAAACAGGAGATTTTTTTTCCTTATATGGTCATCTTGACTAACAAAATATCTAACTATACTTTAAATTTGGACAAGATAGTGATACTAATATGAAATGGTTGCAGGAAGGGATTAGTTGGCTCAGGTACTATAGCAAAGTGACATAGACTAGACAGCTTTATGAACAACCAAAATATGTTTCATGTACTGCTAAAGGCTGGGAGTGTAACATCATCCCTCATGTGGCATTGTGGTTGGGTTTCAGTTAGGGCTGCCTTCCAGGTTACAGGTTGCCAAATTCTCATTGCATCCTCATATGGTAGGGAGAAGGCAAGGAGTTCTTTTAACAAGGGCACAAGTTTTATTCAGGAGGGCTTCCCTCTCCATCTCCTCACTGCCTAACTCCCCCATATTACGAGTTAGGGTCCCAGTCTATGAGTTTTGAGAGTACACCAACATTCAAGTCATAGGGCTAGTGTGTCCCTTAGCTTCTGAATATATGTTGCTTGAAACTTCAAATAAGAAAGACTAGCTGGCCCAGGCAGGAGGACAGAGGCATGGTAGGATGCTGATGCACTGAAGAGAACAGCAAGCTTTCCCCAAAGACTGTGAAAGGGAGATCTGTTCCAATTACACCCATGTGTCCTTGCTCTGTTCTGGTGGTGAGCCCTACACCTAGGTACAGGCAGCCACAGTACCAGAGTGAACATTTTAGTTGAGAGAAAAGAAACTTTGTCATATTAATAGTGACCTGGGAATGTTAAGAGAAAGTTCTGAACAATGAGACAAGGACAACTACAGTGTGACATCTTATGATTTTTGCACAGAGAGCTAATGAGGGATAGGCACCGGCGTCTTTTCTGTGAATGGCCTCTCTCTCCTTTTTCAACCCCCAGCTCTCAGCCTGGAAGTCACACCCTTATGTGTTGCCCCATTGTCCATGTGGGTTCAAGTTCTCTTTTGCGTCCTCCTGTGCTACAAGCATCACACTCTTATCGCCATGCTGTAGTTATTTGTTTGTTTCTGCCTAAACAGGAAATGCCAGGAGCTCTGGGGTCCGATGTGTCTTTATACATGTGTGTCTCTAGCACTTAGCAATGGGGACAGATCAGCATTCCAACCAGTAATGGCAAATGAAGAAATGATTCATTTTACTTCCTTTAACCAAGGGAAAGAAGAGCTGCAGGGACAAAGAAAAGGAAGTCAGGTGACATCAAAGGTCTACACTGTAATTTTACTCAAGTTTAATTGGTTCTCTATTTTTCTTTATAGTCTAAATCACTTCCTTTCTAAATTAGACATCAACTTAATTTCTCCCATTATCCATGTCCCATTCTTTTCCCTTCCCAAATGAAAGTGAGTTTGGATTGAAAACATCAACCACAGAGAGCTGGGCATGTGCACTGTACTTCCCAGAGATGTCCAGGGTTCGGTGTGCGCTGCAGCAAACAGAAAGTACATGGAGAGAGTGTTAAGGGTGCTCTAATACACCACTAGGATCCCACCCCACCCAGCACCAGTGCTCATTCCTGTGGGAGCCTCCAGTCTGCCTGTGGTGCCGAGTTTCCTTCTCAAGAGCTCAACCTCTTCCCATGGGTCGTATCCAGTGATGGTTGATGCAGAAGTACAAGGACTCAGCTTTCTTGCCACACTTAAGGACAGTGTTGAAGGGCTGTCTCAGCTTTATAATTTCCTCCCCCCAGGACAGGCCGAGGCTAATGTTGTGACTTCATCACAGTTCAACCCCTTCTCCCCCATCCTGCTTCCCTTACTCCTTTATAAGTGCAGCTCTTAAGAATGCATTTAACCAACTTCCTGTGTAGGAATTTCTGTCTGTCTCTTAGGGTACTGCTTCCAAGTCAGGGGGCTAATACTCTAAACGTCTATATGCCTGTGTATGTATATAGCTTGTTAAGAATTATTCACGTAATGGGTATATTTGAGGACTGTCACATACTCATGTGACTATGCCAACCAATATGGTGTCACAGTGGCTCATGTTAATAATTGTAATAAAGTATCTTCACTGTAGATGATTCTCACTCAGTATGGAAAGAAAGGAGTTCCTTTGAATTTCCATACTCCTTTTTCCTGGGTGTCCCAAGGTGGCCACATATGTACTTACACATAAATCTTCTACATCGATCCGGCTTCTATCATGTTGATTTCCTTCTTCCCCAGGCTGCTTACTGCTATTTTATTCTGGTAGAACTGTACACAGGACTTGGCCATTGCGTTGCAGAAGAAGATGCTGTCAATGAAGGTACTGGGATCTCCAGCAAAGGGGTTGTCTTCGATTGGCCCAGGACTGCCTCTTCCGGCTCCCCATAGTCTTTTGTCTCTACGAGCTCAGATCATTGGTTCTAGAGTCTTGGGTATTAACTTGCTACAGTGCCTCACAGGTACACAGGTTGATATTTTGCACTCAGTACAATCTTCTGTCTCTTCCCATCCCATGTTACCTTGCACTGGTTCCTGATTGACTCCATCCTCTAAGACAGGCCCATAATTTTGCCTGAGACCCTGTTCTACTAGCATGTAGGCAAAACCACACGAGGCATTACCTGGGAGGCAGACCCTCATGCTATGTCAAAATTACCTCTTATTTCCCAATGATTTGGACTTTTTAATTTTATCAGTTTAACGTGCCCAACTTGCCCCTAGGGATGATTATGCATACATCACTCCTCAGAGAAACACAGTTATATGCAAGTCAAGAAACTTGCTGCTCTGAGATCAGTGGGACTTTCCTTTTCTGAAACATCTAGAAACATTTCCTCACTCCTTTGTACATGGGAAAGGGTCAGAACGAAGGTCCAGACTCTTCAACATGTATCAAAAACAGGACCATTACATCTTAAAGTGGTGTTATTGTCAACCACAAAACAACATAATGGAGTTTTTGCTCTTGTGAATACAAATATGGATATCTCTGTGGTCTTTCTGCTTCTATTCAACTGTGATGTTATTATACCAAGAATGAGTGGTTAGACATAGGTAGAAAAACACAGTCAAGAGACAAAACATAAGACAACAGAAGAGAATCTGACAGAGTTCATCCTATGGAGGCAGGGGAGGATCTGTGCAAATAGGGACAAGGTCCGGCTGAGGTGGGAACACTTCACAGCAGACTGGCCAAATTACACCTCTTGGTCTAAAATCCTTATTAAAGGCCTGCACCTCGGAGACACTTTGGCCCATCCAGGTGTGTTATTATGGCAGATGGGGCATAATAATAGTAATCTAAATGGAGTTAAAAGGAGAGTCTAAATTAGAATGGAGGTTTACATTTCAATGTCTCTCAGGAAGAGTCTGCTGGGTAAAAAAATGTCCACTGAAGAAATCCTGAACAAAGTGATGGTTTGAGAGTAAATTTGAACAGCTAGTGTACAAGGTCTAGGAATATACAGTGCATTTCGTGGCTCTAGTCTTACTGTTTTTTTCTACAACATTTCATTACAGAATAGTTTTCCATAGCAACTTGGTCTCCATGTAACTCAGTGATACTAAATTAGGATTTTTTAGCAAATGCTTCTTTGTCTACTAGCACAGTCCTTGCTGTGTAGCTCCATGTTTCCCTTGAGGAAGACTTCAAAATGACTCTCTTAAGGAACCCTGGATGGATGAGGGAACTTTTCTTTCTGTCTCTAGTTATGTTCCACATAATCTTTCACATACTCTGTACCCAGCGGGGTGGTTGCATGATAACGTCTCTGCAGAAAGGCAGGGAGGAAAGGTCATTTTCTTGCTGCACCTTATGATACTTAGAGGAGGAAATGCACAGCCTAGGAGTGGGCGTTGGACTGACGTGTAGTAAAAAATAAACATGGTTTCCCGTTTGGCGCTTATTTTCATGTCTTCCTTCCTTAGTCTCATTCTTACTTTCACTCAAGTGGTTAGGAGTAGCTAGGACTTCCTGCCAGGACTAACATTTTATGCAGACAAAAAAGGTGCCATTTGTGGACCAAAATACCAATACCTGCAACCTTCCAAAAACTCTTCTGCTCACTCATACATATCTTTCCTTAACATAATATTGAGTATTCAAATTTAGACTAAATAATCATATTCCTTGGAATCTGTCATGAAGTATTATAATCCTGAAGCATTAAAATCTTGTAATATTTCTAATTAGTTTAATGATATTCCCAGGCTAGACAATGTTCATTTGTCCATCCATCTGAAGAAGGGAATGAGTCTTCTGTGTTGAGAGGACAGTAGGTTCACAGCCTGCAAGGAATGACAAGATTAGTGCTCCGAAGGAAAGAAAAAAGTAGATTACTGGGCTAAAGGATATTGAAAGGTGGGGGAGAAGAGGCAAGAGGCATTAGAAGGGAAAGAAAAAATAACAAGGAGCAAGATGATTGTGGGGCCAGGTCTCTTCAGACCATGGTAAAGACTTGGTGAGTTTTTTTTGAGATGGGTGGAGGGGACTCGTCTGTGGGCTTTTATCCACGGAAGTGACACAGTGTGTCTTGTAGTTAAGAAGCATCACTCAGGCTGTGGAGAAGGGATTTGGGGGAGTCAAGAATAGAAACTAGGGGTCCAAGAAAGATGGGGTGGTGCTGATGGAGAGAAAAAGACAGATTGAGGATGTGGAGAAAGAGGGGAGTCATGGCATTGTGGTGGCAAGCAGTGTTCCTAGACACGTGGTGTGGCGAGATGCTGACATCAGTGCTGGAACTGGAAGCACTGGAAGTGGTCAGACTTGGAGAACAAGGGGGCAAGCAATAATTCTGTTCTATAAATACTGAAGTTTTCAACATCTGTCCATTCCCCGAGAAAAGGGGAATGATGTCTAGTGGAGGGAATGCAAGACTGGAGCTTAGGAGAGACACAGGCTGGGGGTAGACATTTGGATGCTATCAGCAAGTAGAATATATTTAAAGCTGTGAGTCTAGAAAAGACCACCTAGAAGGCAGGTCATAGGCAGAGAAAGGGGCCTCCAGCACTTAGAGGTGGGTAAGAAGAGAAGCAGCCAAGGAAGGTGTCACTGGAAGCTCAGTTTGAAGCTGATGATCATGGGGAATAGGAGGTCACTAGGAAGTCAGTAGGATTCCTACTGACACTTGTATGTGTGAATTTCTCATATTAGAAATCAAAACTTTGCATCTATGTTGGCTCTATAGGCTGTTCAGCCTGAAAGTTACTGTAGGTAATAGATGACATACATGGAGTAATTTCTAGTTGGAGAAAGCAGAAGGCATAAGCTTCCTCATTGTCTAGTGACCCAGGACTGTGGGGAAAGTTCCACATTATTGATGTCACAATACTCACTCGTCTCTGTTCATCCAGTTACTTCAGTGCAGGGTTAAGCACACAATGGCAGTTTGGCTTCCTATTCTATCATTAACTAAGTTGGTGGCCTCAAACAAATTATTTAACCTCTCTGAGCTTCATGTCTCTAACGTGCCACATTAAGTTGTTCGTGCTTACTTGATTGTGTGTGTGTGTGAGTGTGTGTGTGCGTGCAGAGAGGGCACCTGGCTGGGGCTCTGTGAGTGATTATTTTTACAGTTGTGGACACTGCATCTACCTTCCCTTCCTCCCAAACTCCGTGCTTTGTTTAGTATTGTGCTGTTTCACTTTTTTCACATTTTTCCTCCAATTTACAATGTCTTTTATTCTCTCTTTTGCCTTCCCACTTCACTTGTCTTCTGTTCTACATCCTTTAATCAATAACCAAAAAAAGGAAATAAGGCATATGTATAGAGGGGGCAGGGAGAGGTTGTAGGGTGGGCAAGGGAATAGAAAAAAATGAGAATTAAGTCATGTCACATACTGGTACAAATTCACAATGTTGAGTGTGATTATGATGTGCCTGTAAAATGTACAAATAAAGAATTCAATTTAAAAAATCAATCAATATTTTTAAAGCTTGGTTTATGTATTCATCTTTGTATCAGACACTGGGCATCATAAACTCTTCCTGAACACTATCACCTTATATTCCTTTTCCTCCCATCTTTCCATCCATCCACTCACCCACCCACCTATCCATCCATCTATCCATCTATCCATCCATCCATCCATCCATCCATCCATCCATCCATCCATGCCTTCAGCCTCTTGGTGCCTCTTTACTTCCAACTGATTTTTTACAATACAACACTGATTTGACACAGTCTTGTGACTGAATAATGCCAAGTTTGTATATTTGCTTTTCTAGTGAAACTGCAATTTCTTGGAAGTAAGCAAAACATTTGATACTTTAAAAAAATAATCAGAACAAAGAGTAAAAGGCCAGATAGTTAACAGGCATGCAACATTCTCATGTTAAGACAAAATGAGGCCTGGAAAGCAATTTGTCCAGTCAGGCTGGAGAAGTCCTTCAAACAGCCTTCCGCTTGATTCCCTGCCAGACTGCTGCAGTGTGGCCATTCTCAGACTGTGATTTACAAGATGGGCAGAGTGCCTCAATTACACAAATCACACAGTGCTCTCTAAGAAGAGAGCCCGCCAATCGCAGAGAAGTCTGCTGATGTTCATTTTTGCTGGTTGCAGCTTTCAAACCTCTTATTTGCCCTTCATCATAGGTGCATTCACCTCCGAGTCACTGTGTGCTCTCATGAGAATCTTCTCCCATTTCTGGCAGTAGCTATTGTATTACTGCAATAATACACCTGATGTCCCAAAGCCTGGTATATAAAAAAAAATTAATTCATTTCTTGGCCAGACACTTAATGAGGAGCCAGTGAGGCCTGGACCTCGAAGTGGACCTGAGGGGATAGAATGGTGATTACCACTCTCTAGGAAACCACAGCCCCCAGGCAGACAACAGACAAGCACAACTCACTGTGATAGATATTAGGAACACCGAGCAGAAGAGAGAACTGACTCTGTCTGTGAGCTGGGAGTCAGGTTCACAGAGAAGGTGAAGTATAACTACGAGTTTCCCCAAAGAAAGGGAAGGAAGGACAGTTGTGGCAGAAGGGATATTGTGTTCAAAGGCACAGAGGGGTTTGAATCCAGGACAGTCATTGTGTGAATGAGTCGGGGCTGTTGGAGGGAGAGGAGTGAGAAGAAGCAAAAGATGAAGCTGGAATTGGGTGACATGTTAAGAATTTGGTCTCCCTGGAGGCAATGGGGACCCACTGAAGATTGAGGAGATAGTCATGTGTGTTTCAGAAAAATTTCTCTGAAGGTCAGAAAAGTTGGTGATGGTTGTTAGTGTGGAAAAGAGATACTGAGAGTGAAATTAAGATAAAAGGAGGGACATGGGGACAAGGAACGTTATTAACTTGAAAAAACACTTAGAGGGTAAGAGCAGTAGATGATTAACCCTAAGATCTCCAGATCCAACAGCTTAGCAGCTGGCATATTTACTGAGTTGGGGAAGATTAGGAGTAAAATCACTGGAGGGTGTGTGATATTTTGGGTTGGGAAATATTGAACATCAAGACACCCAGGCAAGGGTAGAACTCAAGAGGAGATGGGTGAAGATACAAGTGGAGCTGTTTCAGGGTTTTAGATTGTCTCTGCCTCAAGCTGTAGATCAACAACTTTAGAGTAAATGGGAAACTTTATCTTACTGAGTTTCAGGATTAGATAGGTTTGGGTTCAAATTCTATCCCTCTTACTTTGGAACAGTCTGATTTTATACTTGTATCAAGCTAACAGCCAATGTTTATGACTGAGAAATGGTGGCTAGTAATATCAGTCTGTAGGGTACATGTCATAACTCACTGACATGGGAGAGACACTTTGTTAACAGTATCTCACCCTGTGGAGAGTTTTAAAGCAAACTACAAGTACTCAGGTGCCATCTATAGAGATTTAGCTATTCCCATTTCTCAGTAAAAAACAAACAGAAGATCAATTTTGTAAATGGGCTCAGGGACTCATTTTGCATAACAACACCTAAGCTTCCCCACTTTAATTATCTCCGGAGGAGTGCCACAGGTCTCCAAGGACTCTGGACTCTATGATTCAATTTATGTGTTTACTTTCCTGGCATTCAGGAAAAAAAAATGTTGGAAAAAACTAAAAATCTACTGTCTACACAGCAACCCTTAGCGATTACTGCAAGTGCTCAATTACATGGTTATTCACAAGGTGCAGATTATAGGGTTACTTAGCTGAAGGCTCTATGACTCCTCTAGATAAAACTAACTCAAAGAAAAACCCAAACATGCAAACGCTAGGTATTTTCCGAACATATGGCAGCGTTTAGCTCTAGTCAGCAAGAAACCGGAACAAAACAAAACAAAGCACAACCATAAGCAAGATTTTTCTCCCCCCTTTTCTCTTATACTTTACAAGGATCTGGCTACCTGAAACCTAGGATTGGCTTTAAGGAACAAGCCTTATTTTGAAATACCTGTTATTATGGTGGTAAAATGATAAAAGCACAAGATAACTGTAACTTTTTTTTTTTTTTTTTTTTTTAGGTTTTTTGAGACAGGGTCTCGCTTTTGTGGTTTAGGCTGGCCCTGAGCTCAGCCTCCAACTCACATCACAGCAATCCTCCTGCCTCTGCCTCCCGAGTGCTGGGATGACAGGCGTGAGCCACCACGCCCGGCACTGTGGTATGTGGAACTGGTTGCTGCTGGGTGTGGGTCTCCACACCCAGTATTGTTATGTGGTTACCGGGGAATTGAACCCGGGCCCTTGCGCTTGCAAGACAGGCGCCGGAACCACTGAGCTAACTCCCCGGCCCAAGATAACTGTAACTTTTAATGAGAGCTTCAAGAGTTTGTTGTTGGATCTGTGCTTTGAGACCTAGAATTCAGTTTTGCATAGAGATGAAGGTAGACAACTCGCCAGGCCAGCCTGGTAAGTAATCTTATTCTATAGATACCACCATCTTCCATCCAATGCTCAGGCCAGAAACTTAGAAGCCGGGCTAAACACCTACTGGTCCCCCCCTGTGCCACACATCATCAACTTTTGCCAGTCTATCTCTTGCCTTCTATTCATCTTGGTCCAACCTATTTCATCCCTTGTCTACACTACAGCATCCCTGTCCCATCTGGAGTCTCCTATCACTGATATTCTCTACCTGTGTTGGGCAGGTTCATTCTCTGAACAGACAAGACAGTGCTGGTCTCCATGCTGGAAACATTTTTGTGGATTCCCATCACCCTCAGGGGAAGATCTAGCATTTTTGCCTTGGCTTCTAAGGTCTTGGCCTTCACCTTGCACCAGTTGCTCCATTGACTGTTTTCTGCTCCTGCCGTTAGGGCCTCCTGTCTGTTTGTTGAGAATGTGGTGGCTGCTCATCATTAGCTATGTTCTCCATGCCTGAAAGATATTTCCTTTGTGGTTAACTCGTTCTTGTCTCAGTTGAAATGTCACATCCTCAAGGTGCATCCATTGAGCTATAAATAAGGAAAGCTTCCCTGATAGCCCACATGAGTCCAAAGTCCTGGTCAACATGCCTCCATAGAATCTATTTGCCAGGGGAGACCACTCAGTTAATAATCCTATCAGCTAACTTGTATCTTGTGGGGTAGACTTCATCTGTCTCCCACTCCCATGGAACATTGCAGGAACTCACTTGAAAGGCAAAAAACTTTCATGATCTGAAGAGAAACCAGAGTCTAAGGACTCATTTAACTGCTAAACACGTGAATGTGCTCATGGTGCAGACACCAGCCACTGCATGTATCAGTGGAAGAGGAACCACTTCTGTGACAGTTGAAACCGTCTCTGCCGATAGCCCCAACATTTGCAGATAGTGGTAGGTCCTACTGTGGGTAGTGGCTTCCCTGGTCAGAACCGGGTGCTCCGGTAGGACTGGGCTGAAGGGAGGAGTTATGAACTGTGCCGTGATGAAGGCTGACAGGATGTGCTGTGAATGGGGATGTTGTCTCACTGACTTGTTTTATAGTGGATCTGGCTCGAGCCCAGAAGGTGGGAGATGTTCAGGAAATGTCTGCAGCTGGAAGGAGAGAGACGTGCAACATGGCCCTGACCCCATGCAGAGGTGAACGGCCCATTCACTTGAGAGCGGGGCTCCCCTGCCCGAATTACTCTAGCATTGCCTGTCTCCTCTCCTTCCCCTGTCCCTTTCCTTCATGCTTTAACCTCTGCTTGCTGGCTGGCTCGAGCTCAGCAAATTTCCCCCGCGTACCCTTCTTCCACAGTGTTTCCCCTAGCCTCACGCAAGCAGCAATGGAACTGGCTGACCATGGACTGGAACCTCAGAATCTGTGAGCCAAAATAAACCTTCTCTCCTTTAAGTTGTTATCTCAGGTATTTTGGCACAGTGTCAGAAAGAGAACTAACACATCTTTGAAGAAAGGCTAGTGGTAAGTTCTTGACTTCCTGTGCTGGCAACCGAATCACCAAAAAGGCAGAGGAAAACACGTGGAGGCCTTCCGTTGGAAATTCAAGATGGTAAAGAAGGAATGATTGCAAGCCCAAAGGAGAGGGATGTGTTAGGGGAGGGTGATATCGTTAGCTAGCAGGATAACACAGAGGCAAGGACAGAGCTATGGAGACAGTGTTTCCTGAATTTCAGACCTGGCTCTGTTATTCACTAGCTATGTCCCTTATCCTTGTGATGCCTTTGTTTTCTCTTGTACAAAATGGTGATAATAACACTACATACTTCACAACATGGGTGTGAAAATGAAATGAAACAGTATGTGGGAAGTATGCTATAAATATTGGCTATTAGGGTGAGTGTTTATTTGAATTCATATTTGCGATACCTTTAGGTGGAAATAGACATGGACTTCAAGGACATTTTAAGGTAATATACAAGTTCATTTTAATGAACATTTAAATTAATGCAATGATGATCAAAAAATTCAGAGCTAAGTGAGGTAGACATTGTAAAGGGGATTTGGGCTTAAAAGAGAGCCCAGCAATTTGGGCTTAATAAGAGCTCAGCAAGCTCTTCTGTGAAGGGCTAGGTAGTAAATATAACCATGTTACCGTCACACTGTTCTACAAAACAAGTTCACAGAATAGTTTCGGGGCCCCTGGTTTAGCTATAAAATTCAGCCTGCATGACTATAAATGATGTCAGCGAAATGAAAAGCAATAATGTAATTAAGGAAACCGACGTAACTGCAAAGGGAGCTGTTTACCTCAGCTTGCAACAGGGTGGGCGCCAAATGGAAGGGGAAGATGTCATGTGGTTGGAAAGTAAACAAAAAAGATTTAAGTCTCTGTGAATCTGTCCAACAGGCTAAGGACTGATGACACAAAGGAAAGGATAAGTTTTGTTTTGAGGTGTTTTGAGGTGTGGGTGAGCAAGTTCAAATGCTCAAAGCAAAGCAACAATAAAAATCTTGGCTGAAGGACAACCTTAGCATCATCAACAAGGTTAAAAGATTTAAAAGAGACCTAAATGTTCCCAGACACAGCAGAAGTCACCTCTTGGAACACCAATATTTGGGGTAATTATTTTCTTTTTGTAGATTGGGTAGTTTTTGTATTAGCATATATTACATTTTTTAAAAAATTATCTTCATTGGTACATTATGAATACACATGATAATCACGTTCAACAAGCATATATTACTTTTAGTCAAAGAAAATAAAAACTATGGGGCAAAGACTTAGAAAAGCAGTCTTACTAGGTATATTTTATCAGTATAAATGTAAACTTCTGCTCTTAGTGGTCTGACCTGCAAACTCCTGAGTCTCTTACTATGGCAGATGTTAATTGCTTTCCTGTCAGCCATTTTCTGACTCTTTTCCTCATTGTAGAACGTACCTCCCAGCGCAGGTCCTGTGCTCTCTCTGCCTCCTTTGTACTTGGGGCAGGGAAAAATCATCCCATCTTGGCCCAGGGTAGGGCCTTTGACTCATTGAACTCTAACCATCCTCTGCCTTCATATTCAGCACTCTAAGCAGAGTGTTTGCTCTCTTTTTCTTTGTTTGTAGTACTAGTGATTGAAATCAGGACCTTTGCCCTGAGTTACATCCTCTGCTCCACCCCCGCAGCCCCCTTGTTCTCTGTGACAGTGTCTCACTAAGTCAGTAAGTTGCTCATGTTAGGCTCAAACTTGTGATCCTCCTGCTTCAGCATCCCAGAGTGCTGGGATTACAGGGGTGAGCTGTCACACCCAGCTAAGAGTGCTCTTACTAAAAGTTTAGTTCTAGCTGTACATTTTAATTCCTAATGGTTTCACCCTCCCCTAGGTGTTCACAGAGAGGCAGATTCATCAATGTTCACACAGGGTTCATGTTTCTTCAGTTATTTTAACACTATCAGGCTTGAAAATGTCTCAGCAGAATGCAAAAGACTGATAGAAGAGAGTAAGGAGGTAGACCTCTGGCATGCTGGAAGGGGCACACAAGATGCAGGTGAGGGGAGGGAGGGGGAAGGGATGTAAAAGGTGTCAGGATGTGTTATGCATATGTAACAAATGCCTACAGTGAACCTAAATCCTGAATGTTGTAAGCATAAGTTAAAGACATAATGGCAATAATAATGAAGATGGGGGAAGGGAATCTAGCAATGGAGGGATGGAGGTGGGGAGGGGACACAAAGAGCATTTTGTACCTGTACTTATTCCCTAAGAAAAGTCCAAACTGTAGGTACTGCAGACATGTACTGCCAGGAGAGAGAGAGAGAGAGAGAGAGAGAGAGCGAGAGAGCGTGTCACAGAATGCTTGCTTTCCTGTGCTCCAATTGTTTTCATGTAAAGCGCTGCAGCTAGAGGTCAAAATGCAGGATGGCAGTTTTTATTTCTTTTTTCTTAATTTCTTTTAGGTTTTTTTTAAGGTTTTTTGAGACAGGGTCTCACTTTGTGGTTTAGGCTGGCCCTGAGCTCAGCCTCCAACTCACATCACAATCCTCCTGCCTCTGCCTCCCGAGTGCTGGGATTACAGGCGTGAGCCACCACGCCCGGCACTGTGGTATGTGGTACTGGTTGCTGCTGGGTGTGGGTCTCCACACCCAGTATTGTTATGTGGTTACCG